>JACVVK020000037.1:2465000-2635000 GCA_018292915.2 Batillaria attramentaria | reverse complement strand
CGAGTCTTGGGTCTTTAAAGAGTTAAACGGGAGCAGAAAGAGAGTAATCCTTCAGTTCAACCTTGAACAGCTGTTTGGGATCCTCAAACTCGCTACCCGTGCGCCATTCTAGCGGCGACCGGCAACCATAAAACTAGTACGCTTGTGCAAACATCCCGTCCGGTAACCGCCGCGCGATTTAATATGGACGATGAAAATATGAAGACGATAAACGCCTTCGTTCGAAGGAGAGTGCAAAGCGTACGCGACTTCTCTCCCTTTGTTGTTTGCAGTTTGCAGGGGCCGGAGGAGGGGGGTGGGAGGGGGGGCATGTCACATTGGTTTTCAGGCTGGTTTTATGTGCAGCTGTGCGTTCAATTGTCGCTGTTGTCTCAGATTTGTCCTTGTAGCGTGCTCGTTCTGGTCTCGACATCCTTGGCAAGGACTAACATTTGTTCCACCAGGCAACCAGATTAACCCAAGGACACCCAAGTTTTCTTTTCTTATCAGTGGGCAACTTAAATGGCGTTCAGTTCAAGAGATGACATCACTGCGTCAGTCCTGAAAGGCCCATAATATCATGCTCTCCACTCCATCTCTCGGTCGTCTCCCCACTATCGTGTCTTTCAGGCCGTTTCAATGTTCGTCTAGTTTCAAACTAACTGTGGCCTCCAAGACTTTTCCAGAGTTTGTCTGGTTCTTCGCTAGCTCACGGTCATTAATAGACGATTCCACTCCTGTCAATGGAAAGGGTCGAGCCCCCATAATTCAACCAATCGCTTCCCGCGGCATAATGAGCACAACACATGACATGGTCCGGCAAACCTTTTTGCCAGACACTATACAAACAGGGAGGCGCGTGTAGTTTGACTGTGATATGACTGATAGGAAAGCAGTAAGTCCACTGACGTCATTTGAGGAAAAAGACCATTACGTCAATCTCTTTCATCTTGAAATCACCCCTTATCCCATAAAATGACGTCATGGACGTGTTTTGCCATTGATACTTATTATTAGTGTTGCTGAGAGAATATAATGGTCAACTTATGAGGTTTATCACGAGTAGTATCATTATCCCGAATTATCTCTTATCATATGAATGCGTGACAGTCGCCGTCTGGAAATCTGCTTAAGACTTCATGGAACGTTTACGTGACTGTGTTGTGGACGTTGGGGAAATCCCAGGAAAACTGGGAACCATACTACTACTACTACTACTACTACTACTACTACTACTACTACTACTACTACTACTACTACTACTACTACTACTACTACTGCTACTACTAATAATAATAATAATAATAATAATAATGAGTATTGTATAGGCGCTTTACCCAATTTCATGAATCGGCTCAAAGCGCCGCGAACTGCCAACACGCATGCTCACGTGAATCACACGCATTTTTCTCACACACTGGACATTACAAACACATTATAATCACGTGGTGCGAAGGGTCAGCTCGGAATTTAGAACTGCATTTGATTTTTCAAATTCTGTGGGCTGAACATTTCCAAAGCAGAGGGGGGGGGGAGCCGGAGTACCCGAAGAGAACCCCCGACGATCGGCCCGAATGAACGGTGCCACATACGAGCAGGATAAATTCTTTGCCCCGAGTGGGACTCGAACCCCTCACCTCTCGCATTGGTGACAAGTCTCTTAACCACTAGACCACCGACCGCCCTATAACTGGTGGAGAAGGTAATCGTCTGTTCGTTGGCCTTGAACTGCTCGTTTAGTTAATTAACTCTTAAGAGCCTAAGCCCGACCACTCCATGCCCACGATATGATATATGGTTAAAAAAACAAGCCACTGCACACCAGTAGGAGCCACTGTTACGCAAGGCATGGGCCTCTCTCCGCTAGGTCTAAGACCGCTACAGACCAGGACCCATCTTTTTCACTCTCACCTTCTTAGCAACTGAGTAACCAGTTATCCATGGTGCTGGTCTTGTACTGTGTAGCTGCTACTTTTGTTGTTGCAGTAATCTGTCTTGTTCTCTTGTGTTTCTTGTTTTAGTTACAGCATGTGCGTGCATGCGTGCCTGCGTTAGTGCGTTTGTGTGTGTGTGTGTGTGTGCGTGCGTGCGTGCGTGCGTGCGTGCGTGCGTGCGTGCGTGCGTGTGTGTGTGTGTGTGTGTGTGTGTGTGTGTGTGTGTGTGTGTGTGTGTGTGTGTGTCTAAGTGTTCATTTGAACGTGTTTTATTATCTTGTCAACTTTGCCTTGTTTTTACCTGCTACTGTAATGGCGCCTGGAACTTAATAATAATAATAATAATTTACCGAGGGACAGATGTCACATTCAAATGAATTATTATTATTAAACCTTAACCCCTTAAACACCCACCCATCCACATTCATTTGAACGTGACATCTGTCCCTCAGTAAATTATTATTATTATTAAACCTTAACCCCTTAAACACCCACCCATCCACCGCGTAGGTGATTTCAAGAACAGGGGCATGGGAAGGGGGGTTGGAGGGGGGAGGGGAAGAGCGTAAAACTTTTGACTCTGGCGGGATTCGAACCCAGAACCTTCTGATGTCGAGCCCATCGCTTCAACTTGCTGACTGAGTCACTCGATTTCCCCCATTAAAAAAAGGAAGATAAAAGACGAGGCGGAGGCCGGGGCCGAAACAAAGGACAGAATGAATGAAAACGACAATATAAGCAGCGAGAAACTGCGAGAATTCCGCTGAAAAAGGAGTCGACCATCCGATAGGTATGCCAGCGCAGCGGTATAAACGACAATGAACGGGGAGACAATTAACCTTTTCAAATGCCGAGTTACCTGTAATCGTTTAACGCAGATGCTGTTTCACAACTTGACACCTCGAGCAGGTCGATCAATATTCACCGAGGCAGGTGTTTTTTGCTGTTTTTTTTTTTTTTTTTCCTTCTTCATTCTTTTTTTGTAATTCCCAAGAACCAAGCGGTCCTTCTCAGAATATCAGTACCGAACTTAAACAAGTTATTTTCATGTTCGATAAATTAGCATGAAGATGTGAGGACTGTAAAATAGGTTTTAGCGTGCACAGACAAACACAGACAGACAGACAGACAGACAGATGCTGTTTATTTCTATATAAATAGAAGGTGTCCACTGACCTTACTATCCTGGGCGCTTTTTTGTAATCGGGAGTTCGATAAATTAGCATGAAGGTGCTGCGCCTCGTGCATGTCCTAGGTTTAACTGGCCCGTAGACCAGTTGGCATCCTATGTCCAACGTTACAGTTTTGTTTTTGCTTTGTTTTTCTTTGTTGTTTTCAAGTAGTGCAGGCACACTTGTCGCGAACCAGTCATTGTTGCTTGCGCGGCTTTAAGCCCGAAAAACTCACTCACTCCCCCTTATGAGGCTTTAAAAAATCCAGCTTATGTTTTGAAACAGTTTGGCGTGTGAGTGCGGCTGTGCTGTACGCTCGACATTTTCTGTGTGAAAGTCTCAATACGTTTGTCTGCCACACAGCAGCGCTGTGGACAAATTGTCATGGAATGCACTTAACCCGTGCATCACAATCAGTCACTTGGGTCACAATATAGCATGTGAAAACATTGTGGTGACTCGGGTTATCGTACATTATATGTTATTCTTCGCAGCTAGAAGCGTACCGTGAACAGACAAAGTTATTTGGTAGTTGACTGAACACCAGCTAGACAGTTCTGATTGGTGGCTATTTTTAGCGACTTGGTCATATCGACGTGTAGTACAGGTATGGGAGAGTTTGGTCAAAGAAAGTCACATTTCTCTACTACTATAAACCGCAAAGTCACGAAAATGGTCGCAATGGCCGAAAGGAACATCCATCTATTCATTTGGCAAACAGCATCAAGCCGGCTCTTAACTGGGCACTGCGGAGCGACACAGTGCTGTCGACAGTTGTGACACAGTTGTGATTTGGGGGGTTTCCACCGCTGTAGCGTCATCACAGCAACCCGGATTTCAAATAGCCACAACTGTGACTGTGGTTTCCACAACAGAGTCTGATAGGCTGTACTTCGTCACTCGGCGCGCAAACATGGCGGACAGTGCGTCTTCCATCGGTTTGTCACCGAGCACAGCTGTGTTCAGTTTTTTAATTAGTAGACACACTGAGCACAACGACTGTGATGTGCACATGTGTGTTTCGCGCGCTGTGCCCAGTTAAGAGCAGGCTTTAGGAATTACAGTAGAACCTCTTTTGGGTGGCCACCCCTTTGGGAGACCACCTGCCTGTGCAGACCAATGTTATAATCATACTGGGTTGCACTTCTTCACTGTCTGAAGCTTCTTTTGGGTGACCACCTCTCTTTTAAGACCACTCTTATCTGGCCAGAGGGGTGGTCGCCCAAAAGAAGTTGTACTGTAATATGAAACCCACAGGCCCATAGCCGCTCACACTGACAAAAATCTCCGACAACCTAGGACGTTAAACCCCCAAACACCCACCCACTCCGACAAGCTAAATCCTCCATGGCAACCACACGGAGCGCACGTGTTTTCACCACAGACCTTCTTGTTAGACACATACGCCGACAAGCTAACCTACAGGTGGGTGTGTTTCTCGGAGCACGTGCACGTGTCTCGTTCGCGCATTTTGATTGGCTAGCATGGCCTGTCAATCAGGCGCTGCCACATGTCAATTTTTACACGATGAGTTATTTGATTCCCCCGGCGGTAGATGTGTGTGTGTGTGTGTGCGTGTGTGTGTGTGTGTGTGTGTGTGTGTGTGTGTGTGTGTGTGTGTGTGTGTGTGTGTGTGTGTGTGTGTGTGTGTGTGTGTGTGTGTGATGTTCAATTCAGGATTATCTTAAGTTAGGCATAGTCGATTTTACATGTTATTAATTATTAAGTCTTGCCATGTCTTGTGGGTCTTACGTCATGTTTCTTATGTGATGTAGTGTACTTTGGACAAAAGCAATTTCCCTTTTAGGGATGAATAATAATAACAAGAAGAATTAGAATAATAAACGCATTAAAATAGGCGCTTTATCCAAAATATTTGGCTCAAAGCCACGCGAGCTAACCCCAACACGCTCACACGCATTCTCTCACACACTGGACATGAGGACAGTACAGTCACGTGGTGCGAAGAGCCAGCTCAGTAATTCCATTTTCGGAATTTTAGAATTGCATTTATTTTTAATAAAGATTTTTCAATTCAATTCATTTGCACCCGAGCGATAAGCAAAGGCGATACAGCACGTGCGACAACACCTTCTCCGGTTGCTCTTTTGCTTCACGTCATCAGCAGCAGCAACGAAACACAAGCCCCACTGACTGAGAAATACTGATCCCGTGTCTTGTGTTGACAAGGGCGGCTAACATAAAGGGATGCCTGGAGAGTGGCGGAGCAATAAATTGCACAAGCAACCAACAAGCGGCCATGTCATCCCTGGTACATTGAGAATTCATGAACGCAAACGCTTTTATATTATCTCTGTGATATCGGAGGGAAAGGAGATGAATTGATAATGGCGGCAGCGACTTTCATTTCGTTCTCGTCTCGTTTCGTTTCGTTCGAAATAATTATACATGTAGTGATAAGGATCATGTTATCGTAACTGCTATAAAATAGTTTCCTTCCGTTGCGGCTTTGCTAATGGGTAGCGTCCAGTGAAAACAGCCATGAGCTTCCGTGTAGATTAGCGTACAGGCGCCATGAATCTACTACAAATGATGAAAGCTGGCATAGGAGGGTGGGTGGGTGTTTGGGAGTTTAACGTCCTTTTCCACCACGTACGGGTGATATCAAAGACGGGGCAACGATGAAGAGGCCAGCACAATATGTGGCCCCAGCGGGGATCGACCTCACGACCCGAGCATTGGAGGTCCAACGCTCTTACCATTCGGCCACCCCGGCTCCCCAGCTGGCATAGGAAGCTAACAATACCACCCGTCAGTGAAAAGCATTTGCTACAGAGACTTGTTTGGATCTACTGGCTTCCCCTCTCACATCCGTCAGTGAAAAGCATTTGCTACAGAGACTTGTTTGGATCTACTGGCTTCCCCTCTCACATCCGTCATGCTCAGTCGTTAGCAGTCTTTAAGTCCCACCTTTAAACACATCTTTTGTCCATGCAGTAGAACCAACCCCTCCCCTCCCCGCTCTCCATCTCTGCATGCCACCTGCAAAAAATTCAGTGTGTGTATGTGTGTGTGTGTGTGTGTGTGTGTGTGTGTGTGTGTGTGTGTGTGTGTGTGTGTTGTACGTTATATACGTTTATGTTTTTTGTATGTTATGTGTAGTTTATGTACGCGCCCTGAGCTCTTGTGAGATGGGGCGCCACATATACCCTTTATTATTATTATTGCCCAGGACATACAGGTTTAATGACACAAATGAGCGTGGGGTCAGATCTGGAGTTTGTTGGAAGGACCCTGTTTGGCGAGTGTGCTACTTTGTAGGGATTTTTGTTGCCACAAAAATGCGTGATTTTCGTGATTTTTGTAGGGCAAGGTTCATACAAGAGAGTTTGCAACAGGAGGTAAGCTGCCAGTGAAACTGGGACTCTTTGCGCACAAGAGAGGCAAAGGTGACGCTAGTGGATTTAGGTGAAGTGGGCATGGTATTTTTTTTTCTCCATATTGAGGCATTTGACTATGGTGCCTGAGGGAATATATAGGCATTTTGAGGCTTCGTGCATTTCTTTCTTTGACATTCAAGGAGTGAGAGGCAATTACAGACCAGGCATGTGCCTCACCAACAATAACAACAACAACAGCAGCAACAACAACAACAACAACAACAACAACAAAGCGACACAGAACAACTATGGAAGTATTGGCTTATTTCTTTACCGGACTCTGTGGCACCTGTGTCTGTGGATATGCTGACTGGGATAAGTCCAGCAGGATCTTCAAAATCTTCTCAGCGTTCTCTTCTCTCGAAACTTCTGGCGTCATAAGAGGCCTGCAACCAGAAACGTGAAGCAATAAATAAACAGCAAGAACGATAACAACAGAAACAAGCCACGCTACAGGCAGCGGAAAGAGTAAAAATACGATGAAATACTTGTAATACGTCCCGAGACTCTTACATCTAAAGGGGGAGCCGGGGTGGCCGAATGGTAGAGCGTTGGACTTCTAATGCTCGGGTCGTGAGTTCGATCCCGGCTGGGGCCAAATATTTGTGCTGGCTTTTTCATCGTTGCCCCGTCTTTGATATCACCCTATGTGGTGCAAAAGGACGTTAAACCCCCAAACACCCATCCCATCCTCTTACACCTAAAGGCAACGGAGAAGACCCAAACACAAAACCGACTTTCCAGAAGAAAAAAAAATCCCCCCCCCCCCCTCTTTCGAAAAAAACAAAACAAACAAACAACAGACCACACATCCGCCGCTTTCACCGCTAAAAAACAAAAAACAAAATAACCAACAACACCCCCCCAAACACACACACACACACACACACACACACACACACACACACACACACACACACACACACACACACACACACACACACACACACACACACACACACACACACACACACACACACACACACACACACACACACACACCAAAAACATAACAAACAAATCAAACAACAACAAATCTTTTGCAAACAACATTTGAAATAACATGGGCATCGCCCTCCATTCTTGAATACCGTGAGGGTTCTTTCTACCTCTCCAAACCGGAGAAAGTATTGACAAAGAGCGCAACAGCGATGTTCATAACGATTATTATGATGATGTGGGACCACTGCTGTTGTTGCCGTAATGCGCAGACTCTTGTGACGTCAACATTGCCAAATCGCGCAGGAGGTAAATGCAAACTGCAGGTCTCACTCTCAGTCTCTAAAGTTCTTCTGTGCATGCCAAGGAAACGTCATTCCTTCTTCGAGATTTCTGGTGGGGTTTGGAGGGTTGTTCTTTCATTTGGTGAGTGGAGACTTCATTTGCATGAGTTTGGAACGAAGGAGCAGACTTATTAGTGTCGGTAGGTGGTCTCTGTGTATGTGTGTGTGTGTGTGTGTGTGTGTGTGTGTGTGTGTGTGTGTGTGTGTGTGTGTGTGTGTGTGTGTGTGTGTGTGTGTGTGTGTGTGTGTGTGTGTGAGAGAGAGAGAGAGAGAGAGCTCAAACTTCTTACATCGTTATTGATTGTGAGGATCTGAAATGGAGCATGCGAACACACACACACACACACACACACACACACACACACACACACACACACACACACACACACACACACACACACACACACACACACACACACACACACACACACACACACACACACACACACACACACACGGGCGCGCGCGCGACAGAATCAATGAATCAATGAAACTTTATTTTACAACGGTAGAGGCAGTTGATGTCAAGTAGTCAGTTTTCATACCTGCCGTTGCTAAAAACTACTATTAACTAACTAACAAAATAAAGAATAAAACAAGAAAAACAAACAGACAGATTAATGCACAAATAAAACAACAACAAACAAACAAACAGCGAACAGATGTTGCAAACACACGTACACACATACACATTGTCTATTGATTTCAAGTGCACACAAGAATTTTTTTAAGTCAGTTATACTAATTAAACACAAAGAGAGATGTATAAAACAGCAAACGAACAGAGAGAGAGAGACAGAGACAGACAGAGATCTGGGAGATGCTGTGAGGGTGGAGAGCGAATGTAAGATAACAGAGAGAGAGAGACAGAGAGAGAGAAACTGGCAACAGATACACATTACTGGTCTATCATGAAATCCATTGTTTACTCACTCTGGGTAAGAGTCGTCTATCTCTGTGGAATCTGCTGTGAAAGAGTTGTCTCCTCTTTTGGCTGCGACGCCTCTGCATCGGGGAGCGAACACAAACCGTCTGCAGGGTGAAATAAAACAGAAAAAGAAGGAATAAAAAAGAAATAAAAGAAGAAGCATTGCTTTAAAATCCAACAATTGCTGAGCAATGAAAACGGCGTGAAATAAAATTGCTACTTCTCCTAGTCTTTCGGCGTGGTTCTGAACAAATCGCACTTTTTTTTTTTCTTTCTTTCTTTTTTGCTTTGAGAGTAGCGTCGCTTTGAAGCAGTCTTCAGTTTTGAAATCCGGAAAATGAAGATTAAAACACCAATTGTTCGCGTCTGGTATTTGCCAAATGCGTGAAATCAGTGCTGGTAAAACTGTTAGGTTTACCAAGTGACATCATCAGAGACATGTATGATCTTGGTAAGGACACCCCCCCACACCCCCCACCCCCCCACGAGTCTCCCCCTCCCCCCGTACACAGAAATTGGGAGGGTTGTGAGAAAGTTGGTTCTGTTGTATGATGAGATACCAGGGCGCAAGCCCTAGACAAGATTGACAGCTGAGACTAAAAGATTCATGCATTGCCTTGTAAAAGATTAGAACGCGATACATAAACGAAGATTAAAGCGAGTTTCGATTGTTTCAGGGACGGCAATATGGCAATACACGCCAATGATAATAATAATAATAGATAAGACATATGGTAAACAAGTACTCACGTGCAGTCGATGCGTCGTGAGGTGACTAGAGACGACGCGACGAGAAGGGAGAGAAAAACAAGCAGCAAACCCCGGCTGATGGACATGTGGCACGTCATGCTGAAACACACGACAATACATACGTCACGGGTTAAAGGAGGCTTTTCATTGTTACAGGACATCCTGAAGGGAGATTTAAGACAAGAGCAATGACGAGGACGAGCACAGTAATAGCAACAACAGGTGTGCTGCAAACAAAGAAACAAATAAACAAACACCTCCGCCCACCCCCAAATAAATAAATAAATAAATAACAGAGCGCAGAAACAAATACGAAAAAAACCAAACAAACGCAAACAAGAAACGAAAACAAAAAATAAAATAAAACAACAACAAAAACAAAAACGAAAGGCAACAAACCAAACCAAACCAAACAAGCGAAACCTGAAAACAAAAGGAAAAAAGAAAGAAAACAGAAAAAAAACCAAACAAGAACAAAAAAAGAAAGGCAACAAACCAAACGAATAAAACAAAACAAAAAACAACAACAAAACGAACAAGAACAAAAAAGAAAGGCATCAGACCAAACAAAAACAAATAAACAAAAACCCCGACGACAACAAATAGAAACAAAACAACAAAAGCAAACACCTAAACAACAAACAAAACAAAACCCAAACCAGACAACAAAGCCAAATGAAACCTGGATTGGCTGAGAGAGAACTGTATCTAGAAGCGTGTGTGTTGTGCTGTGGTCAGCACAAAGTCCACAGAACGTCTATCGGTATGATTGTTCGCGCGACACAATTTATACGAGTGACGATTCTCACGACCAAGCACTTCATTAATAAAAAAAAAAAAAAAAAAAAACAGCTGAAATATTCAATTAATAAACCTGCAGCACTCATGGGTACATCGACCTCCTAAATAGCCAGAGGCGTGGACGAGACTGCTTGTCACGATGTTGTGCTTGATCCGAAATTAGACAACACGCGATGAACATTCCAATCGGGCAATAGGTCGCAATACAGGTCTACCAGTCATTGGTTTAAAGGTCTACAAGTTCAACAAAAAGCCACAAACGGTGTGTTTTTAAAAACAAACTCTGCGACTGCGCAAAATGCTCAGACAACTCTATCGCAGTTGCAGAGTTTTCAGCGCCTCGGAGACCCTCAGCCGTCTGCCATCTTAACAAAAGCAACAAACATCGTGTTTCCAAAAAAAATAAACAAAACAACCCAAAACACAACTATCCGACTGTGCAAAATGCACAGTCACCTCTGTCACAGTAACACAGTTTTCAGCGTCCCTGAAACCCCCATAAAAACCAAGGGCAGCCTGGTTTCACAGCTCCGTTTGCGTTTGACACTGAGCGAGAAAGGTCACAGTGGCCAGTCTTCTCGTACAGCACACAACACCCGCTAGACGCTGTAGGGATGTGTCTCGCTCACTGACCGAAAGCTCAATGAAGTCACCTCAAACTCACGCTCTGGTTTAATAAGGGTCTCCGAAGGGCTGAAAACTCTGTGACAGAGTAGCCTGCATTGTGCATAATCGCGGGAGTCGCAGTTTTATTTAAGAAAAAAAAAATAAAAGTTTCCGGCTTTTTGTTGATATTGAAGACCTTTAACGCGGGAAGTGCTACGGAGACGGGAAGTGAGTACATCCGGCGTGTTTCACTGGCTACCCGTCAGTTCAGGAGGGTGGATGAGTGGGAGTTAAACGTCCTTTTCCACCACGCCTGCGTGATATCAAAGACGGGGCGACGAGAAAAAAAGGCCGGTAGAAATATCTGGCCACAGCAGGGATTCGAACTCACGACCCGAGCATTGAAAGTCCAACGCTATACCATTTGGCTATCCCGAGATCGGGAATATAAAAATTATGCAATGGAGTGGCAATAATCCATAGTAATGATAGTCGTAGATCCTGTCACCTCAACAGCTGGATTTAAGACGGGAAAAAAGAGATGTTTATCACATTCAACTAGAAAGCAGAGAGATGCAGACAGCGGGTGGAAGATACGAGAAAACGTTTGCTAAAACCGGGAGCACAAGTAATGGAACAGGATATAGACGATAATAAGTAATAGTAGGGGTAGGTGGGTGTTTGGGAGTTTAACGTCCTTTTCCACCACGTATGGGTGATCTCAAAGACGGGGCAACGAGAAAAAGGCCCGCACTGACAAATATTTGGCCCACGCCGGGATTCCAACTCACGACCCGAGCATTGGAAGGCAATATGTAATAGTAAGAATCGTTGTATTTTTAGCGCCCTTAACTGCTCCATAAAAAAGGTGTTTATCTCATTCAAGCAGGATGCAGAACGAGACAGAACGCTGGAGAGCAGACGAGAACAATTATGCTGACGCTAGATGTTGGAGATGTCGACCCGACCCTTGGCTTGGGCTGGAGCATGGAATCCGTTTCCCGTTAAGTACATAATGTTACCTCACTTATTGATCTCGCCTTCACGTATACTCTGACTTGTATTTTTATATCTTTGTATCCGAGTGTGTGTGTGTGTGTGTGTGTGTGTGTGTGTGTGTGTGTGTGTGTGTGTGTGTGTGTGTGTGTGTGTGTGTGTGTGTGTGTGTGTGTGTGTGTGTGATTGCGTGCGTGCGTGCGTGCGTGAGTTTTGGGACGTGGGGGTTAGGGACGGAACGATCAGAAGTGTCAGTGGTGGTGTGTATGCGTGAAAGAGAGACAGAGACTCAGAGACAGAGAAAGAGAAAATATACACGTGATTCTGTATTAATCACAATCTCACACACACACACACACACACACACACACACACACACACACACACACACACACACACACACACACACACACACATCTTTGTCTGTAGCAATACCGGACTGACACGTTTTCCTCATTAATTGACCTTCCGTTTAATCTTATTTTTTGTTTTTATTTTTGTTGTTGTTGTTGTTGTTGTTGTTTTGTTGGGGTTTTTTGTTGTTGTTTTTTTTTTTTTTTTTGCTGCCCCAACTCTTTTGCCAGTTCCAGTGGTGTTCCTCGGTAATAGATGGAATCCACGGAAGCTCAGCGGGGCAGTTTTGATGATGGAGATGAGAATGATGGTAAGATGGAGGTCCGTGTGGTTTGGGACTGCGGGACATTCCACGATCCGGGGCCCCATTCCAAGATTCCAAGATAAATATCCCGGCATTAACCAGGCCCGGGAACTACGGTACTTGCGGTGCCCCGTCTTTCATACCGCCCATACGTGGTGGTAAAGGATGTTAAACCCTCACTCACCCTCCCTCCCCCCCCCCCCCCCCGAGCTCACCAGGACAGGAGTATAACAGTCAAGGTATTGTCACCTACTTACGAATCTGGGAAAGCGGAATCCGTAATCTGCTTCAAAGTCAACAGCAACAGGAAAAAGAAACGAGGGGGGGGGGGGGACAAAAAAAGGAAACAAAGGAAAGAAAAAGGAATACCATCCCTTTGGGAAGGCGTAAGGGTCGTGAGGTTTTTCCTCAATTATCGGCCATTAAGCGTGTTCGCGAGCGCATTATTTGCCAAGGGAGTTGTGCCCCCTGATTGTTCTAGCTTTCTACACCGGCGGAGGGATTTGTGTGTGTGTGTGTGTGTGTGTGTGTGTGTGTGTGTGTGTGTGTGTGTGTGTGTGTGTGTGTGTGTGTGTGTGTGTGTGTGTGTGTGTCTGTGTCTGTGTCTGTGTGTGTGTGTGTGTGTGTGTGTGTATGTGTGTCTGTGTGTGTGTCTGTGTGTGTGTGTGTGTCTGTGTGTGTGTCTGTGTGTGTCTGTGTGTGTGTGTGTGTGTGTGTGTGTGTGTGTGTGTGTGTGTGTGTCTGTGTGTGTGTGTGTGTGTGGTTTTTTTTTTTGGGGGGGGAGATCAACGATGCCATTTTGGGCTCAGAAATACATAGCTACAGTTCGGCTTTGTACGCATGCGTGCCTGCGGGTACGGTAATTATAGAACTCCGTTCTAAACACTGTCATTTTTAGACAAGACAGGAAATGCTGACTGACTGAAATTTCTACCCAATCAGAATGATGCTTCCCTGATGATTGCGGTCAAGAGTTTTCCCGTTAATCTAAGAGAAGTGACCTATTTTTTGGTTGTAGTTAAGGTTTGTCACTGCACTCAGCAGGTCACTTTCGGGTGACATTTACCATGGGACCCATGTACGAGTTTTGAACAGGGCCCGTATGTTAAACTCGAGGTTAATTTAACCCACGGCTACGGGCCTAACCCAGACTAGGACAAAAGAAACCCTAAAACAAAATTAAATAAGAAAAAGGAAGCGAAGAAAGAAAGACAAAAATCCTTCTACAACGGTATAGGCACCTTGCTGGAATGAACCCGTTGCCTGATTTAAAAAAAAAAAAAAAAAAAAAAAAAAGAGAAAATGTTTTACCCTAGAGCTAGTTTAGTTTGAGGTTAGACTCTAACTCCCTAACCCCGACTTTTACATGCGGGCCCAGTTATCTCATTTGCCTTATGCTGTGTCGATCTCACGTCAAAGTCACAGACTAACAATTGTAGGGTAACGCGGATGTTTCAAATTATTGAGGGGAAAAGCTGTAGTTTTGACCTCGTATATTTTGTATTGATGTCGCCTGGCACACATGTCTATGTTTTTGATCTCTATTCTCGTGAAACTTGGCAAGCCGAGACAGCTGAATGGTAAAGCGCTGGACTCTCAATGCGCGGGTCGTGAGTTCGAGTCCCGGCTGCGACCAAATATTTGTGCTATTGTTGTATTATTTTTTCTCGTTGCCCCGTCTTTGATATCACGCTTACGTGGTGGAAAAGGGCGTGAAATTCCCAAACACCCCCACCCTTCCCACTCACCCACCCACCCACCCTCCTCGTGAAACTTAGCGTAGCCATACATTTGCCATGCATCACCGGCCGTGCACACAAGAGAATTCCTTGTGCTGGATACGACCACCAGTTATAAGCTACTGGTTCCCTGTATCAGGGCTGGCTGAAAAAGAAAACGGTGTTTAGGACAATGGTGCCACGTAGCCGCCAGTGAGGACAAGTACAAGGACAAGACCAAAAACAAACCTTTTTTTTCAAAGGTAAAAGTTGGGGGGGGGGGGATGATGTGCCGTTGCTATACTACAAAGAAAAGAAACGGGAAGAATACTTCTGCTACTAAAACATGAATGGAGAGAGAGAGAGAGAGAGGGGGGGGGGGGACTGACTGAAACGTTTATTTCAGGATTAAGATTTGTAAGCATGGTCTGCTTATAAAAATTATTACAAGCTGTCCTGCTAATCTAGAAACACTAAAAGATAAAGGCTAATATGACAAAAAGTATGCCTGGCACAAAAGGAGTAAATCTAATAGTAAAAAAAGAAAGGAAAACAAAAATTAAACATGAGAGAGAGAGAGAGAGAGAGAGAGAGAGAGAGAGAGAGAGAGAGAGATGAAAACTCTACTTTCCAGCGCTTAAGGTTCTTGACATAAAATCAGTTATTGTACCTGTCGTTGCTCATACTACTACTATAACTATGTACTGAAACATTTCAAAGAAAAAGAAATATGCAGAAACAAAGAAACCAAACCATATAATAGAAGAAATAAATTAAAAACAAAAATCCTAGAGAGAGAAAGAGCTGCTACCAACTGTAAGAAAGAACGAACGAAGAGAGAGAGAGAGAGAGAGAGCATGCTTCTCTCCGTTGTTCAAACTGAAAGTCAAAACCAAAGAGAAAAAAGATTAAAAATCATGGAGAAATTTGACGTAATGATCGACCGAACACAGTCTGGAAAGAAAAAAAGAAAGAAAAAAAAACCCAACCGTTTCGTCTTTTGCCCTTGGGGGAGAGCAGAACTTCAGAAAATCATCGCAGACCTCAGACAAAATATTTAAACTTTCTGGCATTTCCTGTGAAAAACCAGCCCTGACCCCGGGTGAAGTAAATCTCAGAAAGATTTTCCTTGAGAGGTGTATGTCGAACACTGAGAGAATTCGGTCAGTGCAAACTAATTAGCATAATATGCTGGTTGATAATTATCTTGTCTTAACAAACGAACATAATACAACCGTTGGTTTTTTTAATTGTGCAAAATCACAAAACAACAGTGAATAAATGAATAAATAAATAAAGAAGAAGAAGAGGGTGGGTGGGTGTTCAGGAGTTCAACGTCCTTTTCCACCCCGTATGGGTGACATCAAAGACGGAGCAACGATGAAAAAGGCCAGCACAATTATTTGCCCCCAGCCGGGATTCGAACTCACAACCCGAGCCTTGAAAGTCCAACGCTCCCCGAAGAAGAACAAGAAAAAGAAAAGAAATTTAACAGATTTTTTTTTTAATTACAAAAAACACCTAAAACCAAACAAAAAAACACCAGACATGAGTCTTTAAAAAAAAATTATAAGCACTTGGGACTACAGCCTGTGTTTTTTCTGTTCCTTTGCTTAAACAAAAATAGCTTCATTTTAATTTTTTTTTCCCTCCCTACGCAGATTTAGGTCCCGAAAGCCAAATTACCCACGCCTGTCGATTTCTGAGCGTCAAACACGACCGTAGCAGGACAGAAATGGGAGAGTTACTTTGTTCTCACTTTAAAACTACACCTTTGCGTGCCCTTAAATGCTTTTATGGGTCGTTTATGGCACCGCTAACGACAACTTTTCGTTTCACAGAACCATTGCGACCACAAAAACAAACCCACACACTAACCCCCCCCCCCCCCCCCCCCCAAAAAAAAAAAAGGAGAGCAATTAGACACCGGTTTTTGCATGAGGGCGGTGGAGTAATCCCCCCTGTTCTTTACAAAAACTCCCAACTCGTCAGGGCAAAGCAGACGACAGGATATGACAAATACACCTGAACCGAGAGGAGATTACGTCAAGCGTCCGGAAGCCGCAATGCCCTGGAGGACAGTGACGAGAAAAAGGCGCTCGGATTAAATCCGGCATTTTATACAGACAGACCGCTATGAGAGAGAGAGAGAGAGAGAGCATACCACAAGGCGTTCTGAGACAAAACGGTCCCTCTGCGTGTGTGTGTGTGTGTGTGTGTGTGTGTGTGTGTGTGTGTGTGTGTGTGTGTGTGTGTGTGTGTGTGTGTGTCTGCGTGCATGCGTGTTGTGTCTGTGTGCATGTACACGTGTTTGTTTGTGTGTGCGTGCGCGCTCGTGCGTGTGTGTGCGCGCGCGCGCGCGTGTGTGTGTGTGTGTGTGTGTGTGTGTGTGTGTGTGTGTGTGTGTCTGCGTGCGTGCGTGTTCAGTGTTGAATCTGCGTGCATGTACACGTGTTTGTGTGTGTGTGTGTGTGTGTGTGTGTGTGTGTGTGTGTGTGTGTGTGTGTGTGTGTGTGTGTGTGTGTGTGTGTGATGTGACACACTCTTTGCATATAAAGGAAAACATATATTGCACATCTCTCACACATGTCTGGGTAATACACTGACGCAATAGTTTCACCATCTGTCCTCACAAACTTTTTTTTTCCACCTTGGGAGTTGTTCATCCTGACAAAAGCCGCTTTACATGACACTTTACACCTATTGCGTGTTCCACGCAGTTTTATGCGCAACCTACTCACGCATGGCGTTATCGACAATTAGTACGGAAGTGAAATATATTCCTGTCGAATTTTTGCCGCTCAAGTGGAACTAAGAAATCGGATGGAGAGATACAAAAACAGCTCTAGACTACTGATTGTTAGGCGGAGCTCAAACAACTTTTGCCTCAAGGGGACAGGTATACTGTTCATCTCCTCGCAAAATATCTACGTTCGTCACGCCATCTGTTGGTTAAAAACAGCGCTTCGAGATTTTGCAACAGGGAAACGTAACTCTCGACCTAGGAATCAAGAGTTGCGCGCCCTGCGGGACGGATTTGAGGAAAAGAATGAAAAAGAGGGGACAAAATGATTGACTAAGAAAGATAGACTAAGGAAAGGTCTAGTAACTGACAATGAATTGCGAGGCTGTCGAGTGACCGGCCACCAGGGCCCGTATGTAGAAGCCGAGGTTAGGGCTTTTAGCCCCGGGCTAGAGTCTAACCTCGAACTAAACTAGCTCTAGGGTTAAATTTTCTGTTGGGTTTTTGTTGTTGTTGTTTTTTTTTTTAATCAAGAAGCGGGCCCATTCCAGCCTGAGCCGTTATAGAAGGATTTTTTCTTCCTTTCTTCGCTTCCTTTTGCATTTAATTTTGCTTTTGGGTTTCTTTTGTCCTAGTCTGGGTTAGGCCCGTAGCCGTGGGTTAAATTAACCTCGACTTTTACATACGAGTCCAGAATGCGTCAAAACGGGATAGAGCGCAGTACTGGTACAAACAACAATGTTCTTTACTGGAAACCAGTTATTTCATGCACTGGAGCGGTCGGTGGCCTAGTGGTTAAGACCAGAGTTCACGTTCGAGTCCCACTCGGGGCAAAGAATTTTCCTTCTCGCACATGACACCGTTCATTCGGGCTGATCGTCGTGGGTACTCCGGCTTCCTCCCCCTCTGCTTTGGAAATTTTCAGCCCGCAAAATTTGAAAATAAACGGAATGCTAAATTCGGAAACTTAAAGTGCTGAGCTGATCCTTCGCACCACAAGATTGTAATGTGTTCTTGTCCAACGTGTGTGAGAATGCGTGTGGTTTACGTGAGCGTGCGTGTTGGGTTCAGTTCGCGGCATTATGAGCCAGTTGAATAATAAACTGGATAAAGCGCCTACACGATATCCTATTATTATTATTATTATTATTATTATTTGTACAGGGGAGCCGGGGGTGGCCGCATAGTAGAGCGTTGGACTTCTAATGCTCGGGTCGTGAGTTCGATCCCGGCTGGGGCCAAATATTTATGCTGGCTTTTTCATCGTTGCCCCGTCTTTGATATCACCCTATGTGGTGGAAAAGGACGTTAAACCCCCAAACAACCACCCACCCTTATTACGTGTTCATAGACCTTGTAAAGGGAAACAAGCTGGTCGCATCACTACGCCAAATGACAAAGTTGACCAGTCAAAAGTAAACTCCTCTCTTGTGTGTGTGTGTGGGGGGGGGGGGGGGTAGAAAAGAACATACTAATTAAAACAAACACCTGTTTCATAATTTTGCCGGCGAAAAGACCCAAGAAACAAAATACCTCAAAACAAAAACAAAACAACAACAACAACAATAACCTTTATTCTCGCTACTCTACATGCATAGTAATTATTTCTGCATAAATTACAGCCATTGTAAATCAGCATGGATTCTGCGTTCAGCTTTCTCCAACCGGAACACGGGGCGGACAATAAACCGCGCGTGCGCGCGGTCTCATCCGGGTACTGATGTATGATCCGCCTTCAAAGCGTTAAAGTTCTCCTTGAAAGACGATCACTTAATGCATGTTTATGAAGGCATCGGGATTACACAAAACACTCGGTGGCTATTCTGTTTTCAAGCCCGATTTTACTGACGCAGGAAGGGAAGCGTTCAATGAGGTCTCTTCAGCGGTGTCCTTTCACTTAATCAAGGATGAAAAGCAGCCGTTATATTCCTCCACGTGTTCTCGCTTTGCAAAGTCCTTTCGAAACAAGAGCCCGTTTTGTTCGGCATTAACTTTATAGGGCAAATCACATACAGGGTTGTCTTCTTTTTTTTCTTCTTTTTTTTTCTTTTTTTTTTTTTTTTTGGGGGGGGGGGTGGGGTGTTTTATTTATATTTTTAGGTCAGTTGTTAAAAAAACAGGGCACTTGAGAAAAGGTTCTATAACAAAATCAAAAGACCTTGATAGAACAAATCTTATACATGCCTTTTGTTGGTGTTGTTTCGTTTTGTTTGTTTGCTGTTTTTATGGTAATTGTTAAAAACCAAGGCACTCGAGGAAAGGTTCTATAACACACACCCACACACCCACCCACCCACACACACACACACACACACCCACCCACACACCCACACACACACACCCACACACACACACACACACACACACACACACACACACACACACACGCACACGCACGCACCAATATCAAAAGCAACAATACAATCAAAATCACATCTCCGCTGCCGATGGCATCAACACACCCACAAGAGACAAAAAGAACAAAATCAGAGAGGTTGCTGAAACCGTGATATATGACGTCGCACAGGGGTACATGACATACGGGCAGCTAATATTCCACGCTCTGGGTCCCTGATGGCTCTGCTGGGTCGTTGACGAAATGGAAAGGTCTGGCCGGAATCGGTCGACGCCTTTCATCAATCAAGGCAAGAAAGTAAGGAGAGCAGCTCTCTTACTGCTGGGTCGCTTGTTTTAATGCTCTGCCATATACACAAGTAGAACAGACAAAGCCCGGTCCTTACTCTGCTAATTTATGCATACGTTATCAGTGTTCCCGATTACGCACAGCGCACAAAACTCTTAAATTGACGCACAAGTTCGAGAACAGCACGTCACGGCGCTATTCTCCACTCTGCTGCTCTGTAGTACTCTGTGTGTGTGTGTGTGTGTGTGTGTGTGTGTGTGTGAGGGAGGGAGGTATCAGTTTTTTGTGGTGGTTCTGCTTCTAAAACTAAAAGCTGTGGTTAATGGTTCCATTGATAGCACATTAAGGCATTGTAGGGCATGGAATGGGGTAGTTTTAAAGTGAGACCTCCTAAGCCTGCGATTTCTTAAAATGCTTTACTCTCTGACAATACCCCCCCCCCTCCAGAACCTCGAGCATTCACTCATAGCCCCCTCCTCCTGCGGCTATCGGCCAAGAAATAAAGTTTCTGTTGCGCTGTTCAGTCCCGCCAGGCAATCAAAGCGTGCCCAGGAGGGCAAAGAAGAAAGAGGCGAGAGAGGGGAGAAAAAAGTTTCTGAAGTTGATGCAGTAACTTTTATTAACTCTTCTCCCTTGCTGCTACCCCTCTCTCTCTCTCTCTCTCTCTCACTCACTCACTCCTCCCCCTCTCTCTCTCCTCCCGATCTCTCAGTGTCGAGCAGCCCCTTGGGACAGATTTTATTGGCGCCGTGATTAATATCACACCGTGGACACAATTTGGGCTGCCGTCAACAGGCAATATTTTGATCAAATTGGGCAGAATACTAACGCCAAGCTCACGCGTCTCGTGTTGCGGTCATTAAAAACAGGCAGGATTTCTCTCCCTTTTCCCTTTTTTCTCTCCCCTTTCTTTTTCTTCTCCCCTTCTAGGGTTTCGTCCCAGCTTTGGTCATTTTTTTTTTTTTCAGAGTCTTAATTGGGTGTCCATCGCGGTTGTTGAAGAGTCAAGCAGGCTGAGGCTGTACGGGACAAGCCTTGCCCCCGAAGTATGCTGTAATCACTTCCTCCTTTCTACTTTAAGCTGTTCGCTATGTTCGTGAGGGTGGGTGGAGGGTGGGGAGAGAGAGGGGGAGGGGAGGGGGGAAGAGAGACACACAGAGAGAGTTTCTCAACAGGTGAACTGTTTTTGGAAGAGAATTTACCAACTTAATTTGCTAATTTTATTTTCAAGATTCAAGCTTCAAGACACTTTATTAATTTAATCCCGACAGGAAATTCATTCTGTAACCATCTTAAAGATATACCAGTGTGACATGGACGGGGGAAAATATCAACCAGCGTTAGAAAACACACACACACACACACACACACACACACACACACACACACACACACACACACACACACACACATTCTCTCTCTCTCTCTCTCTCTCTCTCTCTCTCTCTCTCTCTCTCTCTCTCTCTCTCTCTCTCTCACACACACACACACACACACACACACACACACACACACACACACACGCACACACACTTTAACCTACTTCAACCTTTAACCTCCCCCTCCTAAAAAAGTCCTGAAGGAAATTGCCTTGGAACATTTCAAATATTTACACGCAGACTGATCAAGTTGTCTGTATGGGAAAGGGTTGTATGTCTGTTCCTGAAATACAGTATCGCACCTACCCTACTAACACTCCTCAGTCGCCAAGGAAACAGTTTCCAACATAATTCGCAGACGAGGAATGTGTGTTCTCGCAAAGTTTCAATTCAAAACTTTCCTGCACTACAAAACTCCGCTCACAATAACTTGCATGCGCCGCCAGGCTCTGAATGCATCGCGAGAAAACTCTGACACTTTTGGCAGTGTCGCGCACCAATCAGATTTGTTCTCTACACATACACGGTGACGCTAACTCGGTCTGATTGGATCATCGTGTCCGACACAGTCTCCAGTTTTCGTCAGAGGCGACAGACTGTCTGTCTGTTTTTTGTCTGATCGGGATTGAGAATAGTGTGAAATTTGACACCAAGTTTCGAAGTTAGAGATGGGTTTTTGTTCTTGGTAACCTCATACTGGTTCTAGCGTAACCTGACACCTTTCATGCCGTGTAGTCTTCTTCTGATTATTCCTCTTCTTTTGTTCTTGCCTGCTGTGGTCTTTCTACTTTTTTGTTTTTGTTGTTGTTGTAAGTATTTTGCATCCAAATATCCTCTCAACTTTTCTGAAAAGTCCTCAATTCATCCTTTCTTGCATGGTCTGTTCTCAGCAAGATTTGTCCTACCCTGTCGAAACAGACCATTTCTTATCTAGAAACAAAACAAAACGAAAGATAGCACGTCTCTTAAAGTGTCTATGTTCGTACTGAGATCTGAGGCGGAAAACACTACCGCTTACAAAACTCTAACACTGCTTGCCAGATGAACAGATGTTCGGTTCAAGGTCACTGGGACCATTTTCGTGACTTTGCGGCTTCTAAAAGTCAGTAGAGAAATGTAACTTTCTATGGCCTAGTGCTTCCATACTTGTACTACATGTCGATACGACCAAACCCATACAAATAGCCACCAATCAGGGTTGTGTAGTTGGTGTTCATCTTCCATACTTGTACTACATGTCGATACGACCAAACCCATACAAATAGCCACCAATCAGGGTTGTGTAGTTGGTGTTTATCTTCCATACTTGTACTACATGTCGATACGACCAAACCCATACAAATAGCCACCAATCAGGGTTGTGTAGTTGGTGTTCATCTTCCATACTTGTACTACATGTCGATACGACCAAACCCATACAAATAGCCACCAATCAGGGTTGTGTAGTTGGTGTTCATCTTCCATACTTGTACTACATGTCGATACGACCAAACCCATACAAATAGCCACCAATCAGGCTTGTGTAGTTGGTGTTCATCTTCCATACTTGTACTACATGTCGATACGACCAAACCCATACAAATAGCCACCAATCAGGGTTGTGTAGTTGGTGTTCATCTCACATAACGTCGTCTGCTCAGTGCGCGGGATGCGTCTTCGTACGTACAACACTGAACATATACGCCAACCCGAGTCACCACAATGGTTTCAGATGCAGTATTGTGTCCCACGTGATTCTAATGTAAGGGCGAAGCGCATTGGATGAAAAGTTTTCCACGGCGTTGTTGTGTGCCTGACTGACAAACGTATTGAGACTTTTACTACTACTTCTTTAGGCAATCTTTCGAGCTGTAGTCCGACCACTGTTTCATCGGCACTCAGTGTGTGTGTGTGCGTGTGTGTGTGTGTGTGTGTGTGTGTGTGAGCGCAAAGAGTGTTTCGTAGAAAACAGATAGGCTCTATATAAACTGTATTTATTATTATTAAAAGCCCAGTCTTTTCATTTTGATGCCGACAGACCGTTCTCAGCTGTTTTCGTGTTCTCTATCATCACTCCAATTGGACACCTGCACAGTGACAGCAACTCAAATGCTGGCAAGTAGCAAACAGAAGTGTACTCAATGACCCGCCCAACACACTGAGTGAATCAATGAATCAATGAACCTTTATTTTACAACGGTAGAGGCAGTTGACGTCAAGTAGTCAGTTTTCATACCTGCCGTTGCTACAAACTACTATTAACTAACTAACAAAATAAGGAATAAAACAAGGAAAACAGATTAATGCACAAATAAAACAACAAACAAACAAACGAACAGCGAGCAGATGTTGCAAACACACGTACACACATACACATTGCCTATTGCGAGAGTGTTGTAGCAAACACGAACCGCCCAGTCGTTGAACGTAAATGTTTGACCGCTAGTGCAAAGCGTAAACCCTACATGGTCCAACCCTTGTCGTGGGGTAGTGGCTTGTGTACCTCAATGACCCAGAGAACTATGCCAGCAGGAGCACATGCTCCTGGCAGGGTCACCCAAGCTGGACAGGTCGAAGGGTAGAGGTCAGACGAATGTGGACCACCTCTCCAAGAGGCTAAACGGGTTTGCGTAGGGTTAACAGCCCTACCTGTAAAAAACACTAAGTTACTGAAGCATCGACAGCAACAAACCGAGACATTCACCTGGGCGAGGAAGGGTCTCCATCCCGGAGACCTATGACGCATTGCAGTGAAAGCCGAAAGGAAGCTGCAAGGCCGACCCCCCTTCTAACACCCAGGACAACAACGAGAGTAGCCACATGGAACATCAGGACAATGTATGAAGTAGGAAGGACCATACAAGTAGCAAGAGAGATGAAGAACTACAAGATAGGAGTACTGGGACTGAGTGAGACAAGGTGGCTACAGACAGGACAGCTGAGATTTTCATCGGGAGAGCAATTGCTGTACTCTGGACACACAGAGGATGGAGCCCCCCACACTGAGGGCGTGGCCCTGATGCTGGCACCGGAGGCACAGCGGGCACTCATCGGCTGGGAACCCGTCAACTCCCGCATCATCACAGCCAAATTCATCACCAAGAAAAAATACATCAAGCTGAACATCATCCAGTGCTACGCTCCCACCAATGATGCGGAAGAGGAGAAAAAAGATGACTTCTACCAACAACTGCAGACAGTGATAGATAGAGGAGGAGCCAAGGACATGACCATACTGATGGGAGACTTCAACGCCAAGATTGGATCAGACAACACAGGCTATGAGGACACCATGGGAACACACGGACTGGGACAGATGAACTAAAATGGCGAGCGCTTTGCAGACCTTTGTGCCCTGAACCAGCTAGTGATAGGAGGCAGCATCTTCCCACACAAGCGCATCCACAAGGCCACATGGAGATCGCCGGACCATGTCACGGAGAACCAGATTGATCACATCTGCATCAGCCGGAAGTTCAGGAGATCGTGGCGGGATGTGCGCGTGATGAGGGGTGCCGATGTATCATCAGACCACCACCTTCTTGCAACAACATTGAGACTTTGGCTTAAGAGGCACACCAACGCCAACAGCACACGGACCAGGTACAACGTTGGACTTCTCAGGAACACAGACACACAAGCAGCATTCCGGATCAGCCTTTCCAACAGGTTCCAGCCACTGCAAGACCTGATAGAAGACAGTGAAATGGACATCGAGACACAGTGGGAACACAGCAAGAAACTCTGGCACGACACATGCGAAGAGGTCCTTGGCAAGAGAAAGACCCAACATAAGGAATGGATCTCTGCTGATACCATCCAGAAGCTGGAAGTTAGGAAAGAGAAGAAAACTGCACTGAACACGAGCCGAACAAGAAGAGCTAAGGCAAAGGCACAAGGGGAATACACGGCGGCTGACAGAGAAGTGAAGAGGAGCACCAGGAAGGACAAGAGGGACTACATCGACAACCTGGCCAGTCAAGCAGAGGAAGCAGCCCAACAAGGGAATCTAAAAGACCTGTACCAGGTGACCAAGAAGCTCGCGGGCAAATTTCAGCAGACAGACAAACCAGTGAAGGACAAGAACGGGCACCCACTGACAACAACTGAGGAACAGCTGAAGCGATGGGCAGAACACTTCAGGGAGCTGTTAAATCGCCCCATCCCTGAAACACCACCAGACATCCCACCAGCTGAGACAGAACTACCCATCAACTGCGACAAGCCCTCTAAGGCGGAGATCAGGAAAGCCATCATGACACTGAGAAATGGGAAAGCTGCAGGGCCGGACGAGATACCAGCAGAAGCCATTAAAGCAGACACAGAGACAGCCGTCAACATGCTGCACAGCCTGTTCAGCAAGATCTGGGAGAAGGAAGAGGTGCCAGCCCAGTGGAAAGAAGGGATCGTCATCAAGCTGCCAAAGAAAGGGGACCTCAGGGACTGCAGCAACTACCGAGGGATCATGCTCCTGTCAGTGCCAGGCAAGGTTCTCAACAGAATTCTACTGGAGAGGATGAGAGAGGCAGTCGACCCCATGCTCCGAGACCAGCAGGCAGGCTTTCGCAGGAACAGGTCCTGCGCTGACCAGATTGCCAGCCTACGCATCATTGTGGAGCAGTCACTGGAGTGGAACTCCCCCCTCTACATCAACTTCATAGACTATGAGAAGGCCTTCGACAGTGTAGACAGAGAGGCGCTGTGGAAGCTGCTAAGGCACTATGGAGTTCCCGGGAAGATCATCTCCCTGATCCAGTGCACCTACCAAGACATGAGCTGCAGGATTGCCCATGCCGGCCAGTTGTCAGAAAGCTTCGAGGTGAAGACCGGAGTCCGCCAGGGATGCCTGTTGTCCCCGTTTCTCTTCCTCCTGGTCATCGACTGGATCATGAAGACCACTACAGCAGGCAGGAAAAACGGGATACAGTGGACACTCTGGACGCAGCTGGATGACCTCGACTTCGCGGACGACCTGGCGCTCCTGTCTCACAGCCACAGCCAGATGCAGGACAAGACTACGTGCCTGGAAGCCACATCAGCCGGAACAGGGCTCAAGATCAACAGGAAGAAAACCGAGCTGATGAAGATCAACACCACTGCCAACACACCAGTCACAGTCAGTGGAGAGCCCATCAGGGAGGTGGAGTCTTTTGTCTACCTGGGGAGTGTGGTTGATGGACAGGGAGGCACAGACCGAGACGTCACAGCCAGAATCGGCAAGGCAAGGGCAGCAATGGTCATGCTGAAGAACGTCTGGGCATCCAAAGTTGTCAGCATAAGAACCAAACTTCGCATCTTCAACTCCAACGTGAAGTCAGTTCTGCTTTACGGATGCGAAACATGGAGGACAACAAAGACGATGCAGCAGAAGATCCAGACATTTCTCAACACCTGTCTGAGGCGCATCTTCAACATCCGATGGCCAGAGAAGATCCGGAATGAAAAGCTGTGGGAGCGAGCGGGGCAGGAACCAGTGGCCAAGCAGATCCTGCGGAGGAAGTGGGGCTGGATTGGACACACCCTCAGGAAGCCAGCATCCAGCACCACACGGCAAGCCCTGACATGGAACCCGCAGGGGAAAAGGAAGAGAGGCCGGCCTCGCAACAGCTGGAGGCGGGACACTGAGGCAGAGCTATGTAAGCAGGGGACCAACTGGACTGGAGTGGCAAGACTAGCCCAGAACAGAGTGCGATGGCGAAGGGTTGTCGATGGCCTATGCTCCACGTGGAGCCAAGGGCCTAAGTAAGTAAGTAAGCAAAGCGTAAACAACATTGTATCGTATTAAGAACTGTACTAATTATCAAGACAGCATACAGACACACTCACAAGCGAAACTGTTCCAAAATATAAGTTGGCTCAGCACACATGAAAACAGTTCGTTGAAAAACCATTTACCACAAGTGCTGCCAACTTCGCTACATTTGTCGTGTAAAACCACAAACTGCCAGCCCAAAGTTTATACACGTACCTCAAGAAAAACCAGAATTCGATAACTGAAAATTTTAGCTGGGGTTTGTTGTTGTTTTTGTTTTTTTAGCTAGACGAAATTAGCATCCCCAAATATGTATTTTGAAAAAGAAATCCTTTTTTATCGTGGAAACCTGTGCGTGGGACGAGAATTGAATAGAGTGGGTGAGTGAATGAGTGTTTGTTCAGTCTTGACAGGTTTGTAAAGAAAGTTTGCTCTTCCGCACGAAGTGAAGGCCTATTCCATCTGTATGACTGAGGTAGATTGACTGTCTGTCAAGTGGGCGCCATGACGGTGAACTAATTCATCCCTGTTTGTTTTCAGAAAACTGATCAGTTCACAGAGAGAGAGAGAGAGAGAGAGAGATCCCTCGTTTTTATGGATTAACTGAATTGTGTTTTTCCGGGTCAAAATACTAATCTGTTTTTCCGCGTTTCACTTGTAAAAAAAAACCACACAAAGTGCTTCGTGCGATTGTTTACGAAACTGCGTCTACAAACTGGGTGTCAGCTGATTGATCATATCACATGGGTACCGAGGGCTCTCGGGCAACACACCCCTGTCATGTGACACACAGCCTGCATGCAGAAGAAAATAAGTCGAGAGAGTTGTAATGAAGTCTTTGGTAATCTAAGATTGTTTACGAAACTGCGTCTGCGAAGTGATAATCAACTGATCGTCATAGTGGTGCATATCGTCAGTCCTACATGTCAATACTCCGAATTCTCGAAACTCCTAGGGTCGCCTGATAGTCGTACCCGTACTCAAAGTCTATTCAGTCCTGCGTGTCGATAGTCCTGTGCTCCTTCACATATTCGATGCCAAATACCTAAACTGAAAATGTCGATACCTCGTGAGGGATTCGAACCCAAGCATTTAGCACTAATGGCAAGGGTCGTTATACCTCTACTACACCACTCGCCCCGTCATATCCTATGACTGAGATCGAGTTCATGTGCAGCAGACGTAATGTTCGGCACTCCCTCTCAAATACGCATCGCTGTCACTAGGCATGTTTAGTAGGACTTCGAAAGCTGCTGAGCAACGTAACCCATTTACATGTAAGTTAGGATCACGCGGCAGAGGACGCGAGCGGCTAACGCGCTACGATTAGCTAATGGTACGCCTAACGTGCCTAATTCACATGCAAATGGGTTACGCTGCTTAGCAAAGTCCTCTATACGAAGTCCTACTATAAACATTGCCTATTGTGAATTCAACAAAACGTAAGTGCTGCATATACATGTATGAGTTTCCATTTTAGCACATCTTTGATAATCGAAAACGGGCCATCAGGACATTTCTGAAGGCACGTTCTCTTTCTGTGGAGCCTAGCTGCGATATTGTTTTGACATTTTCCTTGGCAGGCTGCGTCCTTATCCGTTTTCAATTTTATATTTGCTTCCAGTGTATCATCCCGTAGTGACGCTAAAATAACTCTGTATACGCCATTCATAATTTATCTCAAGACCTTTGCTTCCACATGCAGGTGATAAACTTCTGTGTTTTTTTTTTTTGTTTGTTTTTTTTTAAGTACAGAGTTTTGTGTGACAAATTGCAAATGTAACAAAAAGGAAGAACATTTCATAATAGGTTTTGAAAATTACTGGCGTGACCTAAATAAAAAAAGAAAAAGGTTTAAGCAAGCTAACCCCACTTGAACCTTTCAATATTTGTAGGCAAGAAACAGTTTCATTGATGAGCGGAATAATGTTCCAACACTTACCCTTTTCTGTGGTTCTGCCGGGCAAAAGCAAACAGATTTATTTTAGTATGTGTACCTAATCGTTCTTTTCCCTGCCAAATGTTCTCTGAAACGATTTCTACCAGACTTTTCTTCGTATTTTTGTCTTGGACAAAAAGCTTAAAATTTGCACAGCAACAAAGACCTGAATAGATTTTTGAGCCGCACACACACAAAAAAGATACAGTTCAATTAGATGTGGAGAGACAAAACAAATTCATAAATTGTGTCTGATCAGTCATCTTCAGGAGACAAGATACATATAGCAAACAGAAAATCCGCTGCCAGAGGAAATATTTTCTTTCAACCCTCAGTCTAACTTTTAACAGCCCAAACCCGACCACGCACTCCCTGCCCGCTATATGATAAGATGGTTAAAAGGAACAGGCCACTGCATACCAGTAGGAGCCACTTCAAGCCGCTATTATGGAAGTTGTGGGCCTTCCTCGCTTGGCCCGAGACCGCTCCAGATTGCATAATAGCGGCTTGAAGCGGCTTCTATTGATGTAAAGATTTCATATGAAATTGCGACTTTAGCACTGGCCTTTAAGAGATAAGAATGAATATATACTATCATCGAATCGGGTACCCTTGAGAAAAAAGAAACACAGCCCAAACCCGAATATGCGATTACACACATCAAGCAATAATAACAGACAATCAATATGTACATAAACAACAACAGGGGGGAAAAAACGAAACATCCGACGAGAGAAAGACAAAGACAGAGAGAGAGACAGACAGACACAGAGATACAGACAGACAGACAGGCAGGCAGAGAGAGAAAGAGGCAGAGAGAGAGAGAGAGAGAGAGAGAGAGAGGGAGGGAGAGAGAGAGAGATGTCCTTAGCCCCTACAAACCTGCAGCACTTAGCCGGAGTACATGAAACCCAATACTGACAACAGGCGAAGACAAAGCTAACTCTGTCACCACCGAGCCCTTGCAACAACCTTCGCTAAGGATTGGTGTGTTATTGCTAACAGGTCAAGCAGGCTCCATGGTGCCAAAGTCTCCTCCACACCCCCTCCCACCGCCACCATCATCAATATTTTGAGAGGCTTTACGGTAAAAGGGTAAATATGACCCCAGTTTATGCAAGCGGCATGGTCCTCAGTTCAGACTGCGCGAAGGACCAGATGGACAACAAAATCCACGAAGACTTCTTAAAGTCTCAATGTTTCATAACGCCGCTGAGATGAAAAACTTCCGCTTTCGAATCTCTAATGCTGTTTGCCAGATTTAAGAATGTTTCATTCAGCCATTGCGACCATTAATTTTTCGTGACGTTGTGGCTTGTAATATGAGAGAAATAATTATGACTTTCTTTGAGCCTACGGTCCATTCTTGAACAGAGTGGGACTCGACAAAGCTTCTAAAAATAACCACCAATCAGTGTCCTCTAGCTAATTCTCAGTCCGCAAAGGTTTGGGTTTTTTTCTTCCAAAATTTCCCTTAGAGCTTCCTACAGGATAGGTGCCATAAAAAATTCTCCGTCTTTAAAATAACGTCGTCAGCTCAGTGTGCGTAACACTTCTAAAGCAACATACACGCCGGTCCGGATCAAAACAATGGTCTCAGATGCTGTAATCACTGTGACCCGAGTGACTGATTCAAAATGTCGTCAATGAAATCTCACTAGCGAAGCCCCCCACCCCCGCCCCTTTCCCCTTCCCCTACTGAAGTCTGACCCAAGAAGACTCGCTGTTCCGTGAAGAGGCTGGCAAAACACGAGAGCTCAAAGAAAATGGACACTTCCCAATCAGAAGGAAGTGTCAGCACTGTGTTTGTCTTACAGGCGGCGGCGCCTTCAGAGACGATCGTGCCCGGATCTGCTTGGTCAGTGAGACATGGCACAAGGACGAACTCGCCATTTTCACAGTAACAGTCAAGGTGTCTGGCTTGCAACAACGGTGAAGAGACATGTTTGCTGATCAGATCTGTGCTCCTTATGATAATAGAGCCAGCAATAATGGATTATTTATATAGCGCCTGACCTTTCATAAGCTCTAGGCGCTTTAAATAACTATTATATTTTATTTATATGAACAGAAAAAAGACAAAACTAAAACAGATAAAACAAACACCAGACAGATTAAACAGATAGATTACACACACACACACACACACACACACACACACACACACACACACACACACACACACTCTTTCAATTGTTCGATGCATCGAGTCATAAACCGCGGGCACGATAGCGCGCAGGCAAGTGTGCTTGTTCTATTTATAGCCTGAGTGTACCTGACCGTATTGACAGTCTCACGTTTTCTCAGCTCATAATCAGCTACCCAGTCGTACTGGGAAATGCTGGGAAAGCGTGGTTGCTGAGTTAAAGACCAGCAGTTGGAATAATTACAGTGTAGTAAAAGATGGAAGAAATAACAACATGTGGTAAATGAATGACGCACATCAGACCACAGCGGCATCCGTGGCTAGTACACAGGAAAAACCCAACCATGACTCACACTTAGAATTTTTTCAAAGAGAAAGAGAGGGGGGGGGGGGAGATAATTTACATATACATGGAATGGTGCTATGATTTGTAATGTTGCAATATGATTGTGTGAGGTGGATTTGCTGTGTTTATTGCACAAGCCAAACCAGTTGTCTTCAACTGACGTGGAATCTTAATTTTTCATTCTTATTTTGTTTCGAGCTGTGAGTCCAAAGACGATTTTCCATTTTATTACTGTTCTTGAAGGGACAACAAAGTATTTTTTTAATTGAATTTCAAATTATCCAACAAATTTCCATCATTGGTCTTTGCCCTTGAACCATCGTGACCCAAGCTCTTTGGCGCGTCTGTTGCATCTTTTCACCATGGTCTGCCCACGATGTCATCAACGGTCGCAGCGTCCTCCCGCACCCCCCACTCCCCCCCCCCCCCCCCCCACCCCTCACCCGCCCGCACCCGTCCTTTCCATTCTTCTCTGTCGTCCCGTTTTGAACAAACTATCGATGTATCCTAAACAAATCCATGCTAAGTAGTCTGGCACATCGTTTGGGCAAACAATCACGTTAAGGAATACGAAAATGTTTGATGCTTTTGGTCAGCGCTCTCAAATGATTTTGTCTTCGTCGTAAAAGAAGAAGATGGTAAACGTTGAGCAGGGGAAGGAAGGATGAGAGACCAAAGACAGCAGAAAACCCCTCAGAATGTTGTGTTGTTGAGTGGAGATAAGATGTAAATATTATGTATAATGGTTCTGCCCGAGAGAGCGGGAGTGACCGTCGCTGGACATTCAACGTGGACTATAAAGAAAAGAAGCTATTCTGCCTCAGCTTGTGACACAAGGGGAATTCCCAAGATGTCGCAAATTAATTAGTACACCCAGAATGAACGTTTTTGTCTGATGACAAACAGCTATGTTAGCCCCGTCCACACCCACCCTCTTCCTCCACGCCCCCCCCCCCCCCCCCCCACACACACACACACCGCCTCCGTTTTCCGGTTTCCTTGGACGAAGTTGATTTTATGATTTCCTTCCTTCTTCTTCATCAGATCACAAAGTATCACAAAATAGTCTAATATGTATGCGCACATTTAGCTCTTTGCTATAATCTACCCTTCTTATCTCTACGGCTCCACGGTCACGATCCCTCTCCCCCCCCCCCCCCCCCCCATACACTACCCACACACTCCCCTGTACTTCTCCCACATCGACCTCCTCCCCCATTCTTTAGTCTCGCTCATAAGTAAAACCGGGTTCATTCAACGTCAGCGGATGAAACTTGTCCATATTTAGGACCATTGATCACGGCTACACGCGAGACTGGTGAAGAGGCTAAAAGAGGCCCCCCAAAATGAAGGGCAGTCCCCAGTGAACATTTCACGAGGGCCCAAAGAGGGACAGAAAGAGGTACGCCCGTCAATGTCTCTCGGGCCCTTTTCAGAGTGGGTCACACAATGGCGCCGCCCACTTCACCCAACCCTTTGAAATGTCTATATGATATTTTGTGCTGCCACTTTTGGTCGTTGCGTACGTGCTTCCCGTGGTGTCGTCTGCTGCGGATTGCCTTCTCAACGCCCGTTCTCAGAAATACGGGGAGCCGGGAGAACCGATTGGCGGAGGTCTGGACTGTCAGTGCTCGGGGCTTGGGTTCGAGTCCCGGTCGGAGGCCAGGCATTTCTTGGGCTCAGAGGAGAGGCTGTTGCCGCACAGATGATAGTCGCCAACTTCATGGGTGCAAATTTGGAGAGGAGGAGGAGGGAGGGTGCTTCCTTGTTACGACACATCTTATGATGTGAATAAATACATACCAAAGAGTTTGGGAAGAAAAAAAAAAGATATAAACAACAAACAGTTTGTTTAACAAGAAGCATTGGTACCCTAGACTCGGCCAGCGGAATCAGCTGTGTAATTTTCAAGTAATGTTTCGAGGTTTCACAAATTGCTTTTTCTGGCAGGTTAGACACACAAATGTTTCTTCTGATTCAGACAAAGAAAAATACTCACTGAGCGATTGTTCTGTCTAAAAGGAGTTCAGAGACAGTTACGGTTAAAGGCACTTTGCCAGAAATGGGAATTTGCGTAGAAAAAGGGCACACTTCAAACTGCGGAAAATACCCATCTGCCTCTTTTAGACAAATAAACATGTTTTGGGTTATTGTTTTTTGTTTTTATTTTGGTTTTGGTTTGGGTTTTTTTGTTTGATTGTTTGTTGTTGTTGTTGTTGTTGTTGTTGTTGTTGTTTGTTTGTTTTTTTGTTTGTTTTGTGCTTGTTTGTTTTTGTTTTGTTTGTTTGTTTGTTTTTGGGAGGGGCTTTTGTTTAGATCTTCTTCCTTGGTTTTTTTGTTGTTGTTGTTGTTGTTTTTTGGAGGTGGGGGGGGGGGGGTGTTGGTGTTTGTTTGTGTACGGGTTTGTTGTCTTTGTTTTTGCTGTTGGTTTTTGTTCTTGGATTGTGTTGGTTTTATTTTGTTGTTGTTATTGTTAACTCTTAACAGCCCCAGCCCGACCACCCCCTGCCCGCTATATAGAACTGGTTAAAAAGGACAAGCCACTGCACACCAGTAGGAGCCATCTCAAGCCACTATTACGCACCTGGCTGGGATTCGAACCCGGGTCCATGGTCTACAGTGCTAACCACAACACTACAGGGGCACGTTGTTTATATCAACGTTAACAGCAAAAGTGGACTAAACTGGTAACCGCCGGATGACCTCTACTTTTTTTAACAAAACAGTAGCAATAGTCCAAGCACTTGCCGTAATTAGAAGTCTGGTGTTTTCCACTGAGAACAGGTTTAATTCAGTCGTTAATTTGAAAAACCCTTCAGTTTAGTAAATCGTCCTTCCAAAAACCAATCGAGCGTGAAACTGCTGCCAGGGAAGACAGCCGATCAACAAGTGACCGCGAAGAAAATGACCGTAAAGAGAGGGAGGGGTTGGGGAAATTGTTGTTGTTTTACTCACTGCGCTGACGTCCGTTTGTATCGTGAAAAGAAACACAGGTTCACCTCTGTCGTATCCTCCGATTGTATACAGGAGAAAATCAATTACGGATTCTATTATTCCACGGCTTTTAATTAACGAGAAAGTAATTTGCAGTGGAAGAAGTATCCGATTAACGCTCAGCTTCACGCGTGGTTTCAGTAAGTAATTTTTTCTGGCCACATGGGACAGAAAAGAAGGTGCGACCGAAACTAGTTTTGTTCCCGGTCTCTATAGATTACTTTCGCGACGAATTTAGCTCATAGTCCTAAGCATCAGAAATAAATGCAATCAAAGTCACCGACAATAAGACAATGAAGGCATGAGTTAGGATCGTGGGTGACACTAACTGATCGCACTTTTACTGTTTATCGTCGGGCAGGGTTCAGTGACCCTTTATCGTACGTGGTGGAAAAGGACGTTAACCTCGCAAACACCCACCCACCCCAGTGACCCTTTACCGCTGTTTTTTAATTGAGTTTTTCTTGTGTGTGAAATTGTGTTGAGCTCTCTCTCTCTCTCTCTCTCTCTCTCTCTCTCTCTGGGGGCAAAGATTAGTCACCTAAAATGCTAAAAATTAATGAGAAATATTGTACGTTGTGGTTCCGTCTCTTTCAAATGAGCAGGAAATTGTCGAAAAACAATTAACCGTTTTTCTCTATGTTTGAGGTTTTTATGTAAAAGACGCTGTACAGTGCGAAAGAAAGTTTAAAGGTATGGTATGGTATGGTATGGTATGGTATGGTATGGTAGACTTATCAGTGCACATATCAATCTCTACTGAAACGTTCATGGCACCACAGGGCAAGGGGACAAAGCAGTGAAAGCCTGCCGCCGTATTTCTGTTTACCACACCACCGCCAACAGCCTACTCATCTTTGAAATTTGAACGTGGGATTTTTAGCGTGCGCACTTGATATTTGTGTGCGTGTGTGGACGAGGGCGTGACAGGCACCGTAAACGAGTCTGCACATGATTTTGACTCGATTTGGAATAAAAAGAAAAACTCGGACCAAATTTCTGCCCACCAGGGATTGAACCAGACAGGTTAGGAACCAAAGTCGGATACCTTTAACCACCAGACTAAATGCCGTGTCCCGTGTAAAGGCCGAATGTTTAAGACTTTTATGCTTAGTACGTACTGTAGTTGTTTTGGTGTGTGTGTGTGTGTGTGTGTGTGTGTGTGTGTGTGTGTGTGTGTCTGTCTGTCTGTCTGTCTGTCTGTCTGTCTGTCTGTCTGTCTGTCTGTCTGTCTGTCTGTCTGTGTGTGTGTGTGTGTGTGTGTGTGTGTGTGTGTGTGTGTGTGTGTGTGTGTGTGTGTGTTAATCGCATAGAGCTTTTCAGAATAGGCGCTCGAAAAATCGTCAGTAGTAGTAGTAGTAGTAGTAGTAGTAGTAGTAGTAGTAGTAGTACTAGTAGTAGTAGTAGTACTAGTAGCAGTAGTAGTAGTAGTAGTAGTAGCATAACACTTCAGCAGCTCCAATGTAATTACAGGCAATTGAAATACAATCACAGATAGTAGCTGCATGCTCAAAAAAAAAGCAAAGGCCAGCCACTATCATTTCATGTAAAAATAATATTAAAAAAGAAAAGATCAGCCCACGTGAACGTGTCAAAATTACAAAACAACACGACAATGATGCGGCAAAATGGGAGAAGAACGAAGACAAAGCCTAGACAAGATGAATATAAAACAAGAGGCAAGATATTACATCGGAAGCAGGAAGGCTAGTTCCTCAAGCCTGTAAAATGAATTTGGCGGAACGTGGGAGAGAAAATGAAAACCCTACAAGGAGAAACAAATTGCCAAAGTATGGCTTCTGTTTGAAAGCGCGGAGGGGTTTTTTTTTTGTAGCGGAAGAGTAAATTATTGGGAGTTCTTTTCAGGGAGTATGACTGCACTTTTGATGTGGAAGAATTAATCATTCAGTAGTCGTCTGACTGATGCATATCTTTTTTTTTTTTCTTTTTTTTTTCTCCACCCCACCCGAACCCCCTCCAAAAAAAAAAAAAAGAGGAAGAAAAAGAAAAAAAGGGAAAAAAATCTTAAGTTCGGAATCATTTTCTTATCGAGTATGCACCCCCCCCCCCCCCAACAAAATTTAAATAAAACAACAGAACAGATTTAAATAGAACAACAACAAACAACCCCAAAGATTTTTATTCCCCCACCCACCCTCCCCCACCCACCCTCCCCCACCCACCCCCAAAAATAAAATACACTGTAAATAAGTAAACATTTCTTAAGTTCAGGATCAGAATCTCATCTACCATGCCCCTCCCAGCCCCCCCCCCCCCCCCCCACACACACACACACCACCCCCGCCCCCCTTTAAAACAACAACACAGACAACACACACACACACACACACACACACACACACACACACACACACACACACACACACACACACACACACACACACACACTTATGGATCACGTATTTCTTATATAATCTTAATTCTTTCCATTAAACTACATGTACCACCCACTCCTCACCCACCCACACACCCAAACCGGGAAGCGAGCCAAATTCAGTCAGAGAGTCAGACATGCAAAACGCAGAGTTTCACACACCCAAGCCCAGAGAGAGAGAGAGAGAGAGAGAGAGAGAGAGACAGACAGACAGACAGAGACTCAGAGAGAGAGAGAGAGAGAGACTCAGAGAGAGAGAGAGAGTGTACCGGAAACAAGAAGCATGGTCCCCGCCATACCCTCAGGCCGCCCTTCAAATCTTAATATTCCGGCAGCAGCCCCGCAATTACATGATACCGAGCTGGGCCAGCTTACCGGACAATCGACCAGGTCACGGTTGGCTGGACACGTTAAGGACAATAATTACGTCTCAATACCCACCAATGTGTCGTCACCGTACGCGAGGGAAGGGCAATCCAAAAAAAAATCCTCCTCTTTGCCCAGAAACTGGAGGAGCACATGGTATTGGAGGATACGGGACACCTTGCTTTTTTCCGACGTGAGGTTATACGGTTGCTTCACTTGCCCCGGAGCCGTTTGGTGAAATTAGCAGCCAGCACGACAGGTTAGCAAACAGTGTGGTTCTCTGTTCTGTGCTTAGAACCCTTACAACTGAAAATCTTATCTACTGGTTGCTGTTCAGAAAAAAAAACCTGACAAGCGTAAGGACACAAGGTGGGGTCAAGTCTGGTGTTTATTTAAAGTACCCTGAATGTGCTAGTTTGTAGTGATTTCTGTTGACACGAAAAAGCGTGATTTTCGTGATTGTTGTATTTGGTAGGTCGAGGTGCACGCCAGGGTGTAGCAAGAGGAGGCAAGCTGCCAGTGAAGCTGGGACTGTTTGCGCAAAAGAGGGGCAAAGTTGACGTGAGTGGATTTGGGTGGAGTGGCTTTCTGGAATAAATAGAAAGTAGACTAGCATTACTCCTGTGAGGCTGGGACCAAATATTTGTGCTGGCTTTTTGCTCGTGGTCCTGTCTTTGATATCGCCCGTACGTGGTGGAAAAGGACGTTAAACTCCCAAACACCCACTCACTTTCTAATCTATTTTTTTCACATTGAAAAAGGAAATCCAAAACAGGCAGGCGTATGATCTCCCTTAATGTAATGCCTTGAATTTAAATGTTGTTTGTATTTGCACAAACACAGGTTTATTTTTATTTTAGTTTTCCCTTGATTGAAATGAAAGGTTAACAAGGAGAAGCTTTCAATCGATCGACACCCCTCCCCTTCCCCCCCAGTCCCCCCCCCCCCCCCCCCAGTTCCTCATCGTGGGAGTGTAGTTTACAGGTTACATAACACTAATAGCTTGTGGGGCATGTTGTAAGAATTCTTCTAAATATAGTACAGACGTTTTGTCCCCTTTTTTAAATTTGTGTACAGAGGGGGGGGGGGGAGGGGTTGTTGTTGTTTTTTGATGTTTTTTGTAAATGGCAATATGCGCTTGTTTGTTGGCTTTGTAAATAAGTTTCATGTCAGGTAATAGTAAAAACAGGGAAAGATGAGCCTGGCCTGTGGACTATTTGTATTCATACGCGGCAGGACACAAGACCTAGCAGACGACAGAGGAATGATGGGGTATGTGGTCGCTGCTGGCATTGCAAAAAATAACAGAGTATTGGAATTTGTTGAATTTCTCTACACCTGAGTCTTTGGCTGCTACATTTTTGTGTGTGTGAATTTTAAAGCAAATCTTGGGTGTCACGCTCAGCGTTATGTTCAACAGGAATATATAGCATTTTCTTGGAAAATCCGTGTCTGTGGTGCGTAGCCTAATCCTCCGAGTCTTCGTCAAGAACGGCAACTCACTCACTTTTCGTCATGGTGACGTCAAACGGCTTCTAGAGATGCAAGGCCCGCCAGAGATTACTCCGGGACTGGTCACACGTGATGTTTGCCTCGCGTCAGTCACGCGCACGCCACACGCGCATGCGTACAATGATACGGAAGTGATTCCTCAAACAGCCAGCGTACAGATGCTGGTCTTTGTTGCGTCTTCTATTCTTTGGCCACCTCCTACACGGGACGCAGCCCAACAAAGTGGTTTAAAGTTGACCCTTTACTTTGAGTGGAAATCGAGAGTGAGTGGGTGCGTGGGTGGGTGGGTGCGTGTGGGTTTAAACGTTCTTTTCTAACACATACGGATGATATCAAAGACGGAAAAACGAGGAACACGCCAGTACAAATATATTTTCTCGCGGCCAGGATTCGAACTCACGACCCGAGCATTGAGACTCCAGTGCTCTACCATTCGGCTATCCTAGCTCCCCGTGAAAATCTAAGTCAATGTCTTGCCAAACTCATAATTTTCATACTGTTTGTTTGTTTGTTTGTTTGTTTGTTTGTTTGTTTGTTGTTTGTTTGTTTGTTTGTTTGCTGTTGTTGTTGAGGGGGTGGGGGGAAGGGGGAAGGGGGGAGGTGCACGTCTTCCTGTGTGGGTCTTTCTCTTTTTTTCCGTTTGTTATTGTGTTTTGTAGTTGTTTTTGTTGTTGTTGTCGATGTTGTGCCTTTCTTCTGCTTCTTCTTCTTCTATTTCACTTTGTGAAACGAAAGCACCTAACAATACGCACACCTGTGGGTTAGCTAAGTCTGGCAAAATTCATTAAAAATAGCAAAATTGTCTAGTAGATATGTTTGTAACTATGTTGACATGTTTCACCTTACACTCGTGCACTATTGTTTTTGTTTGTTCTTTTGTAACATATGTGCGATGTGCAGTTTGGACTGTTGTGATTTGTCCTACATGTGTTTTTGTAATTCTGTACGTATGAGAATCATGTATGATGCATTACTTGACATTCCTCCATACCCCAAATGGGGAGAAAGGAATAAAATCTTTGAATCTTTGAAGCTTGTCGAAGTATGTGTCTGACAGAGATCAGAAGTTTAAAGTGCCCTGCGTGTGGTTGCTATGGAGGAGTTGTTTCATTCATTGGGCGTGGCTCCAGGCGTCTGGGCTACATGACAATTCTGATTTTGATTTTTCCATAAAAGTATTAATTTTCACGTATTAGCTATTTTATGGACACAGGCGGTGTCACCACAAACTGTGAAGTACCAACACACACACACCCATCTCTCAACCCCAGCCCCCAACCCCAACCCCCCCCCCCCCCATCCATCATCCCCCACTCCAAGCACCTATCCAGTCTGCCCTCCTCTCCCCTTTCCCATGCACTCCCCCAAGGATTACCAGGGTAGAACTGTAACGAAACACCCACAATAGCTCGTTAGTGGGTGGTTTTCACCTCTGCGTCAACAGTGGCTATTGATCAAACAACAGTCTCAGATTACACCATGGTCAGCCTTCAGGGGATGGGACCAAATTCCCATCAAACGCCGACGCCAAAGCCCAGGACGCATTGTCATATTTGTTTCTTTGTGGTGTGAGGTTTGCCTTTTTGTCTTCATGCTTTGCTGTGTTTAAAAAGAGGAAAAGCGGTGCCGTGGGCTTCGTTTTTACTTATTTGTCCGAAGACGTTGCTCTCTGTGTCTTTGTCTTTATGTGAACAACGAACGGACGCTCTTTCGTTCGTTCGTTGTCCTTATATGTGTTCTTCTGTTTGTGTGTATAACGATTTATTCCGCGGACGTTGTATAGTGTTACGCGGCTTAGCCCTGTCGATCCAATATCTGCTTCTTGGAAAGTAAAGTTTAGTCAGTCTCATCCGTCTTACAGTGAAATGAAGTGCTCATGCCCAAAGCTAAACAACAACAACAAGTCAACAAATCAAAAAAACATAAAAGGTTTATTTTCTGTGTGCTTTTTCTCCTTTTGTTTTGTTTTATTATGTTTTGGGGTTTTTGTGTTGTTGTTCGTTTGTTGTTGTTTTTGTGCTGCTTTTTTTTTTTTCCTTTTTCTTTTTGCTTTTCTGTTTTGTTTCTTTGTTTTGGGTGTGTGTGCTTTGTTGGTTTTTTTTTTAGCTGCCCCATTTCGTCGCCAGTTTCCGTGATATTACTCCTAGATCATGACTCCACGGAGGGTTCGGAAGCTGGAGCAAGTTTTATTATCGATTATGCATGATGATGAGGATGGTGGCATAACGACGCTATGGAGGTCCATGTGGTTTGAAACTGCATAACATGGGCGCGTTCCGCGTTTCCTGTCATAAATATCCCGGCCTTAACCAGGCCCGGCAACTATGGGGGGTGGATGGGTGTTTGGGGGTTTAACGTCCTTTTCCACCACATAGCGGCAACTACGGCACCTGCGGTGCCGGCCGTGTAGTCATCCACATCATGAGATGTGTCGTAACATGGTTAGCACCCTCAAAATCGCACCCGTGAAGTGGGTGAATCTCGGCTGTGTGGCGACAGCCTCCCCACTGGGCCCATAGCACACCCGCTCTGTGTAGGAGCCGACCTAGGTAGGGAAAACCCCGCTTGCCTCGGCTGGGATTCGACATTAAACGCCCAAACACCCACGCATCCACCCTCGTATCAAATCTGGTCGAATGGTATGGTATCATTTCTCGTGCATTGTCGGATCAGACTTTCACAAATGGTACAATTTAATAATGGATTCTATCGTATCGTACCAGGTATTTTAAAATCGATTGGTACCGTTTGGAATGTGAACCATAATACCAATGGGTATTATACAGGCGCTTTACCCAATTTGTCCGCTCAAAGTGCCGTAAACTGAGCTAAACATGCACGCTCACGTGAATTACACGCGTTCTCTAAAACATATGACATAAAAGCATTTACATCAAGGGGTGCAAAGGGTCAGTGCAGTTACTCCGTGACAGTAAGCATCAGAAAATAAAATACATTATCACACTTTCTTGAGCTCGCGCAGGAGAGAGAGAGAGAGAGACTGACTGACTGACTGACTGACTGACTGACTTTATTTTCCAAGGAAAGAGGTTTAGGCGCGCAGGCCCAAATTGCAAACCTGTCCTTGCTAACATCTACATGAACAAATTTAAGTAAAATAAACATCAAGTGCAAAACAAAAACAAAAGCGATGCTAATTAAAACTGACATCATGTTTATGCAGGAACAACACATACACACACATACACATCAGTACACACAGAATGCGCACGTGAATACAGAGCGGAGTTCGGGGATAAGGGGTAAATAGGAATTTGTTAACGATGTTAACGAGAGAGAGAGAGAGAGAGAGAGAGAGAGAGAGACTTTGACTTTGGTGCTTTATTCAACAACGGTAGAAGATGTTGGTTACAATAACCATTTTTTGAACTTGCGTTGAACACTAAACTACGAGCTACATACAACATAATGGTAGTACAGAGAGAGAGAGAGAGAGGTGTTAAATCCCGAGATCCAGTTGCGTCTTCAACTCAGTCGGAGACAATTAGTCGTATTTTCTACACCCAACCCACACGTCCGCAAATACCTATTCTACCAGTCTCCCTCCGCAGCCAATCATCTCGAGCCTTGAATAATCTAAATTAATCACACATCATCCAGCTCTCTCTCTCTCTCTCTCTCTCTCTCTCTCTCTCTCTCTCTCTCTCTCTCTCGGTGCAGCAAATCGAAAACAAGCCGATATCGTCCTACTGCGCTAACCTGTACACACCCATCCATCAATACGGTTCGAACTAGAGTCGTATCCGGTTAAAGACAATTAGCCCGGGTAGCGTTTACGTCTATTGAAAGGGCAGGAAATGTTATCTCAGTTTTCTCTCGCAGCATGCTTCTGCGCTCTTGAAATAATACATACTGATTAATTTTTGCTCTGCAAATGCGTCTTCGAAATGCGGGACACCCGCCGCTCGGCACGTGAGTGCACGTGCTGTGTTACGTACCCTGTCAGGTGATCGGGGCAGGGCGAAGAAGCTATGGGAGGAATAGGTTTTCTGATTTATGTCGTGAATGCGATCCGGCCTTTGCTCGACTGAGCCGAGTCATAACCTAACTGGATATGCAGCTCAGCAACCGCAGGAGGGGTGATTGCGTTCGACAAATGTAGTGGAGGCCCGGGGGTTGGAAATGGACATCCGAAGCCCGATGTGATTAACACTGTTAGTTCGGGCGGTTGGGGTGCAGTGCAAGCTGCTCTTTGTCTAGCTTGCTTCTGTTTTCTTTATTTCTCTTCAGTGATCTCTCTCTCATATGTACATATTTACATAATCATGTTAGTTTGCATTAACTTTAATCATTTCTGTTTTCTTGGTTATCCCTGCCATCTATTTTAACTATCATGCTTATTCTCCGCCTTCTTGTATTTCATTTTTAAGTGTCTGTAATGTGTATACTCCTAAGCTTTTAGTCTTATACTGTAGTCTAGCAACGGCAAGGTTGTAAACTGGCCCTTTGGCCAAAATCTTCTACCGTTGTAAAATAAAGGATTGTCATTGTCATTGTCATTGTCATTGTCTCTCTCTCTCTCTCTCTCTCTCTCTCTCTGGGGAGCTGGGATAGCCGAAAAGTAGGGCGTTGGACTTTCAATGCTCGGGTCGTGAGTTCGAATCCCGGCTCGGGCCAAATATTAAATTAATGCTGGCCTTTTTCTCGTTGCCCCGTCTTTGATATCACCCTAACGTGGTGGAAAAGGACGTTAAACTCCTAGACACCCAAACTCTCTCTCTCTCTCTCTCTCTCTCTCTCTCTCTCTCTCTCTCTCTCTCTCATCATTCCGTTGCGCGGCGTTAAGCCCTAAATAACTAACTAACTAACTCTCATCATTCCGTAAATCCGACATCCCTCCTTATTTCCCCTTTTCACTGTTTCCTTTGACAACGAGGATATTCGTTGTCCAATTTAAACAATCCATTTCGATTTGCCATTTTCTTACATTTCTGAATAAGACTTCTTCGTGTAATCTCCTTTTCATTCGCAACTTCCCATTGTTTCCCCTGTTAATAACACGCGCTTTGAGGGAATTACAACACAGAAATTCTCTTAAGAACATCTCATGTTACAGAGAGAAAGAGAGAGAGAGAGAGCACTCTCTCCCTTGTTCCAAAATCAAATCCAAGAATAGAGAATTTAAGCTTGTTTCATAGCGTACCGCTGAAAAGAGAGAGAGAGAGAGATTTTCCTGAAAGACAAATCACGTCGTTACCTCGTTTTTTGAACTGCCAGCGAAAACGGTTTTCACACAAAGTGCACTCGATAGCTCCGGCCAACGGTGCTGTTGTTGTTTCTCTTGTCACAATGGACCTCGTACTTTCACGAACAATCTCGCGTGACTTATCTCTTCGCGTCGGCGTGTTTGGCTTAACATGGCTGGGACTTCAATGCACAACTCGTGGGTGCAGTTTCCTTTCATGGTCGTGACGAATACCGTTTACCGTAACAGCTTCTGTAACTTCATTCTTACATACGGGTATTTCCATTGAGGCGCAGGGAGGGGTGAACAGCTAAGTGTGTTAGTTTTGTTTGTTTCATTGTTATATAATTTATCAATAATAATAATAACAATAATAATAATAATACATAGTGCTTATAAAGTGCAGGCTCTCACAGGACTGAACTCACCGCGCTAACACACACACACACACACACACACACACACACACACACACACACACACACACACACACACACACAGCTCACCAGTGCAAATATACAGACTCAATATACCTGCAGAACAGAAGAATTGGTGTGTTAAACATAAAGGCCAAAGTCTTTAAGTTGGATTTGAACTGAGACAGTGTGGGCAGATTGCGTAGTTCGGTTGGCAGAGAGTTCCAGACTGATATGCGGGGCTAAGAAACTGAAGGAACGCTCTCCAACAGTCTCCATATTTCTCTTCAGAATTGTAAGACAAACCTCCCGCCCTGACCGGCATACGGAATAAACAAGGTATTCGATTTGAATGAAGTATAATAGAATGAAATAGAACCGATTTCCGTCAAATCATGTTCTAATACATTTTTGATGTAGCTTAAAAAGGAAAAAGCAACAAATAATAATAATAATCGCAGGCGCTTTATCCCAAATATTTGTCTCCAGTCGCCGCGAGCTAAACCCAACAAGCACACTAACGTGGACACTAGACATGAACACATTACAATCACGTGGTGCGAAGGGCCAGCTCAGCAGTTTAAGTTTCGGAATTTTAAATTCGCTGAACATTTTCAAAGCAGCTGCCTTCACATTTCAGAGGGGCCTATTTCAACTAACCAAAAGAAAATTTTGACACTAAAGATAAGTTGGGACTTTTCTAGCACTGCTGTCGGGAAACCAAGCTACGAAAGTATACATAAACATAACTGTATCTGTTGTGGTTTAAGAGAGCTGCTTTGCAATTACTCACACACGCATGCTGCGACTTACTCACTATGAATTGCTCAACGATAAATACAATACAGGCAGACTCTTCACTGAGTGAGGAAATGAGAGGTTAGGAAGCGAGGTGGCAAGTGTGTGTGTGTGTGTGTGTGTGTGTGTGTGTGTGTGTGTGTGTGTGTGTGTGTGTGTGTGTGTGTGTGTGTGTGTGTGTGTGGAGAGAGGGGTTTGCGGGGTGTGTGGGGGGTGGGTGGGTGGGGGGAGGGGGGGGGGGGGGTAGTAGGGCAGAGGGGAGCATTTCACTGCCGGAAAACCGGAGAGGTTGGTTTGAGTCCCATCTGAAAATTTGTCTTCAGAATTAAATAAAATTCAATACTGGGATCTAACTGCACGTCTCTTTTCCATTAAAACCCACCGATTTGATGGGAACCGGTTGTGTTTTTAAACGTGAGATTGGATTTAAACATCATCCTCTCCAGAAATCCTCTCAGGCGACTGGGTGCAGAGTTCTGCTGTTTTGGGACACTCCAAGTCCAATTTGCTGACCTTTTGTGCTATGCTAGCTGGGGGAATCAAAACACGTTTTCATTCAGCTTGCCGGTCGTAGCCAGAATCACGTGGACTGACAATGAACTTGCCTACAGCTAAACATTCTGTTTTCAATGGAGGCACTCGATTGAGTTTGGGAGAAAATTTAAGTTTTCTTGCGGTTTTCGAATCGAGGATATTAGATTGATGTTTTGGAGGGGATAGCACGCACACATGCGTGCAACACACGTGCGTGCACACACACACACACACACACACACACACACACACACACACACACACACACACACACACACACACACACACGCAAATGCACACACACACGGACGCACGTACACACACACACGCACATATGCACGCACACACGCGCACACGGACACGGACACACACACACATGTGCACTGCGCTACCGTAGTCGTGTTCTTATTGCTAAGGTGAGAACTTTAATAATATACTATAATATTATATAATATAATATCCACGATAAGATGCTTGAACGTTTTAAAACAGAAAGTGGAGGTTGTATAAGGATCATTATCGAGGGCTTAAAAAACAAAACAACAACAACAATGCAAATACGTAACTAAAAACCCAATGAAACAAATCAGTTATTATCCTTGCGTGTATTCAGATCAATTTACTGCTTTCTCCGGAACTATGTACTCTCACACTACACCCACAGACATCAGTTATTATCAACAGATATCATACAGTCACGTGATCTGTATCCAACAGGGTGATGTTCGCAGCAATACACAGAGGCTTTTTGCTCACGACTGATCCGATTGGACAGTCGTGAAAACATCATGTCTAACCGTATCGACCTCGGCCCATTAGATCTGTCGGGTCCAACACTGGAGGGTTACTTTGACCGATAGGGGAGTACCGTAACAATAAGCACTTTAACGGCTGCTGGGACTAAACGGGTGGTAGTTTCTGAATAGGGACCCGCTGGGTTACGTTACTGAAAGCAGATAATTGTTCGTCCTGTCCTGTCAACGTGGACGTGTGAAAGCGGCTTTGTCCCGCTGAAAAGTGCTATAATTCTTTACCAAAGTGTCAAAAACATTTAATAACAGAAGAAGTTTATGAATTAATTTATGCACGGCTATAACTACAGTGTCGAGATCAGACTGAGACTGAAAACAGGAGGTCCGTCCCTTGACCATCACTGTCGCTAGCGGCTGCTGTCAACCGATTTCGATTTCGGACCACCCAAACCTGAACATTTTCGTATCTCTCAAGAAAGTGCAGTTCCGTGCATTCGTCTCTTTCTTAATATAGCACTGGGGGGGGGGGGGGGGGGGCGTCAATCGACCAAGACACTGGCTCGCCGTGTCTGCGCGGGGAAACAAACAAACAAACCGGGAAGTGATCGACAGTTAAGAGAGACGACAATAATATTGTTTGTTTAGTCTGAGACGCACGTTGCGTGAGTAATAAAAGCCCCGGTCACTTTTCCCTTCACCGCCCGAATAGCAGTGGTGCGCAAAGAGGCCGACGATCGAATCTAAGAAGCTGTTTACACTTGCCACTTTTACTAGGTTGAACTTCATCATCATCATTAGCTTGCTTTACGTCCTATGGCTTTTGGCCCTTAAGGACAAGTTGAACTTGAGTTGTACGTTTACATTTAACCAACCCGGGTTAAAAGCGACCCGGGGTTCAACCCTGCTTCGGACCGGGGTTGAACCCGGTGTCGCAGGATATTTCGGAACCGGACGAATGGGAACCTGGCCCTGGTAGCAGGATTTTTCGGAACCATTCCGATTTATCCTGACTCTAGTGACTCAGGTGCGGGATAAATGGGAATGGTTCCGAAATATCCTAGGATTTTTGGGAACCGGTTCCGATTTATCCTGGTTCCGAAATATTCTACGACACCGGGTGCAGGGCCAATTCGCAATTTCAGATCTAAACATGCAGCTGACGTCATGATATTATGAAGCTTTCGTCAAGGCATGACGTCGGGCATGACGTAAGTTTCCTATGTCATTGTCAAGGTTCGACTTACAGAGAATGTAGCGTAAACGCTAGTGACCCGAGTGGAGGTAAAGTCGGGTTGACCCCGGGTTGTAGTGTAAACAGTCTTCATAAGGGCTTTATCCGACGGGACCGTTGTGAACCAAACCAGCATTGGAACAATCGCATGAAAAGACGATGATGTGAGAGATTACTGAGAGATGAGGTGGAGTTGGTATGGGCTTTTTCCGACCGCGGAGACACCGCCTAGAACCGAACTGAACTCAGCTGAAGTGAACTGTGTAATTCTTGAAAGCCCTTGCAAAAATCGCAATTGTACTTGAAATCTTCAGATCACTAGAAGCCACTTCAAGCCACTATTGTGCAATCTACAGTGGTCTCGGTCCTAGCGGGGAAGGCCTGTGCTTTGCGTAATAGTGGCTTAAAGTGGCTCCCACTGGTGTACAGTGGCTTGTTCTTTTTAACAAGTCTTTTCATATAGCGGGCAGGGGGTGGTCAGGTTCGGGCCCGTATGAGGTAAGTGGGCTTTTTTCTTCTTCATTTTTTTACGCCTCTCGATCATGATTTTAACGCATTCGGTTTTGTGGTTGTTGCTTTTTTTTTTCAAAATGACATTAATTATCTGACGTCTGAGCCGAGCTTTTCTCTCCCACCAAAACGGATTTCTCAACATTCAATCCTCTGTGGAATCCAGACACTATCAAAGCCTATACTTATAATCCAGTTACTTACTCTTCTCACTGTCTGGGTGGTGGCACGCGTAATATAATTTATGGGGATCGTGTACCAGACGAAAGCGATGAAACACGTGGGCGGAGGGTTGTCAAGGACAGTCGAAGTTCTTTTTTGTTATTTTCAAGATTTTCCATTCATTGTCACCGATTAAGACAAGTTCAGAGGTAATCCGATTCAGCTGACTCATTGAGGACCCCTGAGTGGGTGTGTGGGTATGTTGAGGTTTAACGTCCTTTTCCACCACGTACGGGGTGGGTGGATGGGTGTTTGGGGGCTTGACGTCCTTTTCCACCACGTACGGGTGATATCAAAGACGGGGCAAAGATGAAAAAGTCAGCACAAATATTTGGCCCCGAGGGCCCCTGAAGAAAGGACCTGGTCCATAGAGTTTGCAGTTTACGAACTAGTTCAGAGGGAATGTTTCAGTTTCATTTACGAAGAGAACGTTTCAGTCTGTGTAGAACTCATTTACTTTGCAGGACATCAATCTCAGTATAAATAAACGTAGTGTGGGTGTGCGATAGAGGTAATAATAATAATAATAATAATGATAATAATGATAATAATAATAATAATAATTTATTTATATAGCGCTGTAACCTACTTACAGGCAGTTCTAAGCGCTAAAAGTACAGGTAAAAGTACAGATAAGAGTCAAGGTTCAGGGCCAGGGCAACTGCATGTATGGTACTTAATAAGGAGATGGAGAAAGACGGAGGCAGGTTAGACGGTGCTTTGAGATGAAAACAGGTAGGTTTTTAGATTTGTTTTGAAGGTTTCAAGGGAGGTTGACTGGCGGAGCGAAAGAGGCAGATAATTCCAGGCTTTTGGACCAACGTAGGAGAAGGCTCGAGAGCCAACAGAAGAAAGTTTAGTACGTGGAATTCTGAATATGAGAGTATCGGATGAAGACCGGAGGGTAATATAATGTGACTTTAATTTTAACATATATATGCATGCCTATAATATGTATAGCCTGTGACATATGTGACAATTTATGTGATATGTATTATGGTGATAAATTGTTTTGATATCTCTCTTTTAAGAACTCTTTTATGTCCTGTTTGTATGTCCCTGGCAGACATGTAATTTCCCGGAAGGGATTAGTAAAGTATTGGTTGATGATGTAGTCTGCAGTGAACTGACGAGCCCGCAGCCTCCACCACGTGACACGACACGGCACCCTCAAACACCCATCTACCAGCAAAAGACTGTTTGGTGTGACGTTATTTTCAAATGTTATACTTGCTAATTCCATCTTTGCTGAGCCATCTTATGTTATGGAACAGTTTTGCTCGTGAGTGCGCCTACAGGTACACTCGAAATACTCTATCTTGATGATTAGTACCGTTCTTACAATGTTTGTTTTTTTGTTTTTTTTTCTTTTTTTTTTTAATTCTGGTTTTCTTTTTTTTTTCACACTGTACGTGAACACATAGACAAAGAATGGATATAAATTTACATAACAGGAACAGTTACATACCAACAGTACAAATAGCCCTAACCCAAATAGTACATTTATACGTACATAAACATACACAGCACAGCCCCCCCCCCCCCCCCAATCACACCCAAAGGTAACAGACATCTTGCCCCCCCCCCCCCCCCCAAATTACACAATGTTGTTTACACTTTGCGCGAGCGGTCGAACATTCAGATCCTAACGATTGTTGTTACACAACCGGAGCGCTCAGTGTGGTCGCTGCGTCATCGAGTACGTTTGTGTTGACTCAGTGCCAGCGTTAAAGAGGCTGTCACCGTCCCCATACGTCTAACTGTGTGATGATAGGGACCACGAAAACAGTGCAGAAGGACGGATCTGTGAGCATCAACATGGTAGCGTTAACCCCTTTAACATCAGACTTGTCTGCACGGAAAGACAGGAGGGTGGGTGGGTGGGGGTTTAACGTCCTTTTTCACCACATACGGGTGATATCAAAGACGGGGCAACGATGAAAAAGCCAGCACAAATATTTGGCCCCAGCCGGGATACGAACTCACGACCCGAGCATTGGAAGTCCAACGCTCTACCATTCGGCCACCCACGGAAAGACAGGAAACTTTAAAGCGATCTCACTAACTTTATGAAGGCCATCTTTTCACGATGAAAAGGAAACAAAGAAAGTGCAAGCGTAAGAAAGAGAATTCCACCACGGATAAAACCCCTTTTCACACTTTTTTCAAATAGAACGCGTGGGATTTATTTATTTATTTATTTATTTATTTATTTATTCATGCGTTGATGGACTAAGCATAAGCAAGGAATCTGGACGAACAGTTGGGATTATCACCCCTTCCTTTGAAACGTACGTACATGGAACCTCCCCCCCCCCTGTAACGGTTTCCTTTCGCCCACATTCGGGTCCTTGCCAAACAGTTCCTCAGATCGCCATCTTCGAAAAGGCTCGCTTGCTTTCGAAATGGGGTTTCCTAGTCACAAGCTTTGAAAACTTCCTTCTTATGATGCCCATGAGAAAAAAATCTTTGGCCAAAGATTTTTTTTTTAAATTGTGGGCGAAAGACAACGTGAGTGAAGTGTCCCGCTTTTACTTTCATGTATTCCAGAAATTACAGAAGCTGTTAGTAAACGGCAAAAGCATGCTGAGTTCAGTGCCTTATATGACTTTTGCAAGGGAAAATATTCAATGGACAGTTTTCTTTTCATTTGCATCAGCGTTCGCACCGGTGAAACAAGACATTGTAGAGGATGACTTCGAAGTGGGTGGGTGTTTGGGAGTCTAACGTCCTTTTCAACCACGTATGGATGATGTCAAAGACGGGGCAACGAGAAAAATGCCAGCATACATATTTGGCTCCAGCCGGGAGGATGACTTCGGGAAAGCTTTCGGATTTCTAGTCTGTAAGGAATAACAGTCAGAGTGGTTTGTTTGGGGTTTTTTTTCAGTAGGAGCGTCAACTTGTTAGTCGGAGGTCAAATATTCAATTGTGCCACGTTTTCATTTGCGTAGTTCTAACGAACTCTTTCTTTCTTTGTATGTGAAATTAATATGAAGATTATTCTTTGGAAAATGTTCAAAGTCAGGAGAGAGAGAGGGGGAGGGTGGATTTTGAAATAATTTAATATTTATTTGAAAACGGTGGAAGTTTTGGTCTTGATACCGGTTTTCAAACTTGCCGTTTAAAAAACAAAAATTAACGTTCCAACATACGTAAAAGTAAAACATGAACCTTCACACACACACACACACACACACACACACACACACACGATTAGTAACGTCCGTTACCTCAATTCCTACCAAGCAAGTCTGGGGTTGTGCACCAATGATCTCAATTAAAAAAAATCATAATTAATTTCTGTCTTCACGGATTTAAATTTGGCTTTGTAGGAGTGTTACACTGTGATTATACTCGTGTTTGCTGCAGTAAGAGCCGCCAAGGAACCGTTAATCCTGCCTGATTTTTGCACACTGGGCCAACACCGAAAAAGAGCCAAAAACGCGGGATAATCGTGTGCGGTACGGAAAGCGTTTAACGTGTAAAGTGTACCACATATTGAATAGTTCTTCTTGTCATTTTGCTTTAGAATATCACCATCGGACGGGGTTAGCCGCGAAATAGTCTTTGTAGCTTTCGCGGCGTAAATCCCTAAATAACTAACTAACTAGAACGTGGGACATTCGAGCGCGGTACGTAATATGTTAAACTATTTCAATCTGAATGACTTTCTTGTAGTGTAACCTCGCGTCAAACTCTCACCATACTTAACATTAAATGCTCACTCTAAAACGGAATAAAACACAAAATAAAGAGAAAAGAAGAAAAAAAAAAGAATTCTTCAATCAAAACCAACAGGGATCTGACACGTAGCTTTTGAGAAATAACCCAAAAGCCTTTTACAAATCAGTTTCTCACTCTGCCTATATCCGACAATTTTTTTCCCCTTTCTCTCTTTAAACTCGGTTTCCTCGCTAGAGTTTTTCCGCATTAACCGTCAGGTTACCGCGCTAGCGAGAGTCATAAAGATAATGTTCTTGTCATAAATCTCCGAATGTCGTCTGCAACAGCTGCAGAATTAGGAGAATATTTCACTGAATAACGACGCCCTTTGGAGACGTGGCAAGCAATCGAAAAGCTGTAAAACCATTCTCTAGTCAATCATCAGCAAACATTTTCGAATGCCAATGCTCGTTTCTTTCTTTCTTTCTTTCTTTCTTTCTTTCGTTCTTTCTTTCTTTCGGTTTCTTGTCGTTGTTGTTGTTGTTGCTGCTGTTTTTTTCTTCTCTTTTTGTTGTAGTTGTCTTTTTTTTTGTCTTTTTTTTTCTTTTCTTTTTCTTTTTTCTTTTTTTTTTTTTTCTTTTTTTTTGGGGGGGGGGGGGGGGTGTTGCGTTCATTTTCTGTTTTTATTGTTGTCGTTGTTCCTGTTGATTAAAAAGTCTTAACACATTTCGTGCGGAGCACGGGATTTGCCGCTCTGCTGATTCTTTTCCTAACGCATTTGTTTCATATCATTATATCATTATATTTGTGTGTGTGGTAGTGCAGATTTCATTCTCACTCAGACAATGGCTTTACTGAGCTTCCAGTCTTCTACACTTTGCTGCTCTGGGCATAAGTTCCTGTAAAACCTACTTGGCGAGAATAGGGTTAAAGAAAAACAAGATCTGTGTGTGTGTGTGTGTGTGTGTGTGTGTGTGTGTGTGTGTGTGTGTGTGTGAGAGAGAGAGAGAGAGAGAGAGAGAGTTTCATTTTCATCCAATTCAGCGAGCAGTTAAAAAAAAGCCATTAACGATCCACACTTACCTTTCAGTTCTGTTCTGGTGGACGAAACTCTTCTTGACGGAGGACCCAAACACAATGAATGGCACTTGTCGTCTGGCGAGGGCTGCAAGGTTGTGCTAAACTTGTGTTCAGCACTAAACAAGCACTAAAACCTGTTCCAGAGACCACAAGAGTTTTAGAAACTTACAGATCAGTTGTTGGCACTTATTGCGAATTTATAACAAAATACTCTATTGCCGGAAACCAAAAGTTCTGTAACTTTCCTTCTTCACTATAAACTCGTTTCTATAGTTTTCGTTTTCTCTTTTAATAGCGTGTAGAGTTGCCCGGGCTTTTAACGGTGGTCTCTCGCCTTACTTTTCTCGACTTTTTCTGACTAGAGAGTTCTTGGGACGCCGCAGCAAAGACTTGGATAACGTGATGGCGGCTCGGCGTAGCGTGGCGTGGCCTGGCGTGCTGCGTTCAGCGGCTGTGGTGCAAGTTTGGCGAGGAGGAGAGCGGCCCTGGCTTGAAAGAGATCGAACGTTTGGACAAGCTGCGTCTTTTCTTTCCCTGAGAACGCCCACTGCTGCCTGTCTGGCTGTGTAGCAAAGCGCTGGCGTGGTCCTGGTCGTGGTCGTGATCGTGGCATGCGCCGAGCCAAGCCTACTAGACCGGATCGATGCGGTCTGTTCCAGGCATCGGTCGCAAGTATCCAGCGCTGGGGAAGCCTGAGCGGGATGGAAGACGGGACGTATCGGCAGTTCTCTCTGATAATCTGCGTTTTTACAGAATACAGAATATAGATCCCGAAAGGGAAATTACTTCTCTGTCCAACGTAAGCGACAAACATATTCAGAAATAAGACTACAAATATATACATAAAAAATTAGAGTAAAATTAAAGGCCAGTAAATTTACTTTAAAATATTACTGTGCACTGGACAAACAAACTAAACGAATTTACTTCTATTAACCATTAAAAGCCCATGCAAAAATCGTAATTTTACTCGACATCTTCAGATCACTAAGAGCCACTATTATGCAGTCTGCAGCGGTCTCGCGTCTAGCGGGGAGTGGGTGGGTGGGTGTTTGGGGGTTTAACGTCCTTTTCCACCACATAGGGTGATATCAAAGACGGGGCAACGATGAAAAAGCCAGCACAAATATTTGGCCCCAGCCGGGATCGAACTCACGACCCGAGCATTAGAAGTCCAACGCTCTACCATTCGACCACCCCGGCTCCCCCGTCTAGCGGGGAAGGACAACGCCTTGCGTAATATGGCTTTCAGTGCCTCCTTAAGGTGTGCAGTGGCTTGTTCTTTTAACCAGTCTTATCATACAGCGGACAGGGGATGGTCGGCCTTAGGTCCTTAAGAGTATAATCAATTAAAGTTCTAGTCCCTTTATAACATCACATCATGTTGTATCACATTTCATATCAAATTCCTTGCATTCCTCCTTTTCACAAGCGGGTTGTTTGGCCTCCGAGGCAAATTTCTCTCCTTGAGACAATAAAGTCACTCTCATTTTATCTGATCAGAAGCATCGTATAGGTCATGAACAAGTTGATGATGATGATGATGATGATGATGGAGACTTGATGTAGCGCACGGCTCCACCCTAACTGAGTGCTCACGGTGCTTAGGGAGAGGTTTTGAAAGGAAAGATAGTGAAAAACAAACAAAAACCCGAAGTTTGGTTTGTTAGTTTCAAACTTGGTAGTTGGGAGGAGGGGGGGGGGAGGCGAGGTTGAAGCGTCCCCTTTCCACCAAGCAAGGTGGTGTCAAAGAAATGTCGCCCACAAAAACCTCCGCCATCTCAGAGTAGACGTGAAGGCCAGGACGTGGGCAGGAATTTGGTGGGATTTTCCCTTACCATATCTCCATACCAAATTGACATTGCACACTCGTGTACGGTGCTTGTCTCGCCTCCCTGTACACACACACACGCACAATATAAAGTGTGCACATTTTAGGGTCCCATTCAATCATACACCATGCATACAGGAAAAATTGAGGAGGGGCGGGGGGGGGGGCGCAACCAGAATGTCTCACAAATAAGAATTAAAGACAATATAAAAATCAATAAAAGACCGGCCCCCGTAGTGTAGTGGTTAGCACTTCGGATTATAGACCGGGAGACCCGGGTTCGAATCCCAGCCGAGGCAAGCGGGATTTTTCCTACCTAGGCCGGCTCCTACCCAGAGCGGGTGTGCTATGGGCCCGATGGGGAGGCTGTTGCCACACAGCCGAGTTTCACCCACTTCACGGGTGCGACTTTGGGGGTGCTTCCCTAGTATGACACGTCTTATGATGTGGATGATTACACGGCCGGCACCGCAGGTGCCGTAGTTCCCGGGCCTGGTTAATGCCGGGATATTTATGACAGGAAGCGTGGAATGCGGCCCTGTCTCGCAGTCCCAAACCACATGGACCTCCATAGCATCATCTTACTATCATCCTCATCTCCATCATCATGCATAATAAAAATTGTCCCAGCTTCCGAGTCCTCCGTGGGTTCCACCCATGACCTGGGAGGAACACCACTGGAGCTGGCAAAGAGTTGGGGCAGCAAAAAAAAATCAATAAAAGAATAAGTAAGGTAAAACTGCACAGATCTCGTCGGTGAAATAAAGAACACAAACAACAGCCTGAAGATGCAGAGAGAGAGAGAGAGAGAGAGAGAGAGAGAGAGAGAGCATTTAATTAATGCCGTTCGTCGTTTCTTCTTCTTCTTCTTCTTTTAGCTCGGAAGCTGGGACAAAGTTTATCATGCATGATGATGAGGGCAAAGATGATAATGCTATGGAGGTCCGTGTGGATTGGGACTGCGTGACAGGGCCGCATTCCACGCTTTCTGAAAAAAAGGCCTTCTGCCTCAAGATGGACACGAACTGCTTGAACTCTTTGCCTGTTCCAGTGGTGTTCCTCACAGGTCATGGATGGAACCCTCGAAGGGCTCGGAAATTGAGGCAATTCTTATTATGCAAGGTGCTGGAGATGAGTAGGATGGTAGTATGATGATGCTATGGAGGTCCATATGGTTTAGGACTGCTGTCAGGGCCGCATTCCACGCTTCCTGTCATAAATATCCCGGTGTTAACCATGCAGGCCCGGGAATTACGGCACCTGCGGTGCCGGCCGTGTAATCATCCACATCATGTGTCCTGACACGGCGGGAAGCATCCCCCAAAGTCGCACCCGTGAAGTGGGTAAATCTCAGCTGTGTGGCAACAGCCTCCCCATTGGGCCCATAGCACACCCGCTCTGGGTACTAGCCGACCTAGGTAGGCAAAATACCGCTTGCCTCGGCTGGGATTCGAACCCGGGTCTCCTTGTCCGTGGTCCGGAATGTCATCCACTAAACTACTGGCCGGTATTAACCGTGTTATTGCCGGAAGGTCCCAGCACCGCGCCAGTCACAGAACGAGCAGCAAACGTTGGTCGGTCTGAGAGGCGGTAAGGACAATCCACACTTCAGTAGGGGAGCTTGTGACAGGGCCTCTTCTTCTGATTCTCAAAGCCCCTGATTCTTTTACGACACTGAATCGTCAAGCGGCACTGGTCGCGAGTTGCCGCCCCTGCCCGCCTCTCCAACCCACGTCTCCTTCTGTAGCTATTCTGTATTATGTCCCCCCCTTTTCCCGCGGCGCTCGGCCGACCAAGCGGATACGTACGTCTGCAATCAGGAGAGAGTTTTCTGACGGTAAAGGAGTGCCGTATTTCGGTTTACCCAAGGCGGGAGTAAACAGTTGTGCTGACCAAAAGGTTGCACGTTTCCTCTGGCTGTGTGTGAACTTGTTCTGTTTGTGTAACTTGCCCGTCCCAGTCAAGGGGACACCAAACGTGGCCGTCCGATCTGGGGATCTGGCTGGATTGAATAGTGTTTAACTGGACACAGTTAGTGTAGCTCCTCCCCACCCCTCCCACCATAACTTGCCCGTTAACCCCAATAAAGCCATCGATGTCGTATTTCGAGTGTCTCCCTTTGTTTGAAGTGCCAGGGCTGTCGATTGTTGTTGCTTTTGTTGTTGTTTTGTTTGCTTTTGTAGGATTTTGTTGTTGTTTTGTTGGGATTTTTTGTTTTTGTTTGTTTGTTTGTTTGTTTGTTTGTTTGTTTGTTTTTGGGGGGATAATGAATGGGTGGGTGTTTGGGAATTTAACGTCCTTTTCCACAAAGTACGGGTGATGTCAAAGACGGGGCAACGATTAAAATGCCAGCATAAATATTTGGCGCCAGCCGGGATTCGAACTCACGACCCGAGCATTGAAAGCCCAAACCTTACAATTCGGCTATCCCATGATAATGATGATGATGATGATGTGTGTGGGGGGGGGGGCGAGGGAGAGGGGTGCTTTGAGTCACTTTTCAGCATTTTCTGACATACCACAAACCCCATTTATTTATCTAATTTCTATCCCTTTCGGGAAATTCCGAGTTGCTTGCCACGCGCATCACACCCACCTACTTTGTAATTAATTTTGCCGTGGATGGAAAGCCAGAGGAACTGGAGACAAATCCCCGATAAGCATCTCGGAAGCCTGGAAAACCGGTATTACATTTCACAGCTATTTAGCTTCAAACCCGCGCTTCCCCGTCACCGAGGTGACGGTCGTTCAGTAATACAATTGCCGAAGTCGCACACGCTTACTATTACTTACCGCTACTCACACATTGTCTTTATGTCCGCATTTATATATTCTATTTTATTCAAACGGGCTCGTTCCATCTTTGCTAAGCCAGCTTATGTTTTGAAACAGTTTCGCTCGTGAGTGCGCCTGTACGCTCGAAATACTCTATCTTGATGATTAGTACAGCTCTTAGTGCGATACAGTGTTGTTTACACTTTGTGCGAGTGGTCGAATATTCAAAGTTACGACTGTTGTTACGCTACTGGAGCGCTCAGTGTGGTCACCGCGTCATCGAGTACGCTTCTGTTGGCTCAGTGCCAGCATTACAGACGCTGTTACTGTCCAGGTGTCTAAGTGGTGTGATGATAGACTGGTACAACGAAAACAAGTCAGAACGATCTGTGAGGACAAGCATGGTAGTATCAGACCCTTTAATTAACTCTTACCAGTTCGGCCCTTTTGGACAACAGTGCTCCCAGATACCACTATACTCCACATTCCAGGCTCATGTTTTGTCATTTTTACTCGAACCGCTAACGGTTTTGCTGGTGGGTGGGTGGGGTGGGTGTTTGGGTGTTTGCTGGTCTTCTACAGTTGTATGAGTATTTTAGTGCAGCGACACAGTCTGCTTCAAGAATTATACAGTAATTCTTTGGCAGGGACTGGGGATGAACCGTCCTACTTCAGAGTCGGTCGAACAAAACATCCAAAGTACATTTCATGGTTTAAAGCGTCCAATGATAATAATAATAATAATAATGCATAGTGCTTATAAAACGCAGGCTGTCACAAGACTGGACTTACTGCGTTAAAACACACACACACACACACACACACACACACACACACACACACACACACACACACATCACCAGTGCAAATATACACCTATATATATATATATATATATATATATATATATATATATATATATATACCTGCAGCAAAAAGAACTGGCTGGATTTGAACTGAGTGTGGGCAGATTGCGTAGTTCGGTTGGCAGCGAGTTCCAGACACAAGCAGACACAGATATAGACATAACTCAATGTAACGAAGAGGGCGGAAACAGCGACACTTTATTTTACGAGAGAGAGAGACAGAGACAGGCAGAGAGAGAGAGAGAGAGGGAGAGAGATTTGTGGAATGAGGTACAGCAGCAGGCAACAATGCACGGTCCAGTAGGCAGGTTGAGCACTGGCTGGGGGCGATGCTGGAAATGAGCCGTGTTTGACGGCGTGGTGGTGATTGGGTTATGTCGCGATAAGGCAGGAATACAACGCAGGAACTCTCTCTCTCTCTCTCTCTCTCTCTCTCTGTCCTTGTAGCTGGTGGAATGATAGGAGTGGAGAGTAGATTGCATTCTTCCAGCACGCCATGTAGGGACTGGTTCCTCTATCGGTCTACAACCTCTGCGGATAAATCTCTTAAGGGTGGGGGTGGGTGTTTGGGAGTTTAACGTCCTTTCCCACCACATACGGGTGATATCAGAGATGGGGCAACGATGAAAAAGCCAGCACAATATTTGGCCCCAGCCGGGATTCGAACTCACGGCCCGAGCATTGGAAGTCCAACGCTCTACCATTCGGCCACCCCGGCTCCCCCCGATAAATCTCTTAAGAGCCCAGGCCCGACCACCCCCTGCCCACTATATGATACGACTGGTTGAAAAGAACAAGCCACTGCACACATGCAGGAGCCACTTCAAGCCACTATTACGCAAGGCGTGGTCCTTCCCCCACTAGGCCCGAGACGCTGCAGGTTGCATAATAGTGGATTGAAGTGGCTCCTGGTGATATGAAGGTTTGGCCCAGCATGGCGAGCATCCTTTCTTTGCAGAATTTTCCAGCTGAAATTTGCCTGTATGACGGCCAAGCAAAGAACAAATAATAGTGGTGATAATATTAATATTAATGAGCGTACTGGGTAGATAAAACGTATTCACAATACAAACTACATTTGACACGCTGTGCGCATCTACACACATAAGTTTCTTCGTCGATATGCAGACCACCGTAGCATTGTCCGCAAAGTGTTGCTATATAGACCGCTGTAAAGTTTAACCTATTTTCCGATTGGCTAGAAACGCTCGCTACAGGGAGATATCACTACATAGCTCAATGTCCGCAGAGTGCATGCAATAACACACGGAGACTTTGCGCCTGCGCAGAACGGAAATGCTGCATGAAGTTAATGAAGTCACGGGTCATTCTTGACAGCAGGTGTGGGACACAGGGCAACACACGTTGCACAGTGGGCTCGGAATGACGCCACAATCAGAACTGCGGGTAATTAGCCGAATGGGCACGAACTGAAACAAACTGAATGAGACAGCCTACGATACCCAACCTTCTAGGGAGGGGTGGGTGGGTGGGTTTGAGTTTTGAGGCGTGGGGGTGTTTGAGTTTTGAGGTGTAACGTCTTTTGTCCACCGCTAAGAGTGATTTCAAACGGAGACAGTGGATAGGGGAGACTGGAAAGCACGGGGAATCATCGCCGCGGCCTCGCTACGTATGCTTTTGCTTCATAAACTACTCTTTTTTGCGTCCGTTTCCCGAAGCCTTAAATTTTTTTAGTGGTTATTTATAATGTTTAATTTTGCAGATTTAGTTCAATGTGAAGTTCAGATTTACAGATGTGTAGTTAGTTTCACGTAAATTCGCACTTTTTCCCTGCAAAACGTTTGAGTCCGATTTTTGAAATTTGCTCGATAAACATCATTTCCCATTGAGACATTTCTGCCTTTAGCTTACTTATTCGCTTTTTTTTTTCCTCCCGAAAACTGCAAAATTTCAAAGTCCGATTTTTGAAATTTGTTTGATAAACTTCGTTTTCCTTTGAGACAGGGGAGCCGGGGTGGTCGAATGGTAGAGCGTTGGACCTCTAATGCTCGGGTCGTGAGTTCGTATCCCCGGCTGGGACCAAATAGTTGTGCTGGCTTTTTCATCGTTGCCCATCGTTGTCTTTGATATCACCCTATGTGGTGGAATAAGACGTTAAACCCCCAAACACCCACCCCACCCCTCCTTTGAGACATTTCTGCCTTCACCTACCATTTCATGTCTTCCAAGTTCTTGTGCAACATGCAGCTTCCATACAAAAAGCTGGTCCGTCAAAAGTTTTTATTTTTAGTTATTGTGTCCTCAAGTTGGTCACTGCGTCCGCGGTGATGATTTCAATATGGATAACAATTATAGGCGGTTTACAGTCTTCCCCATCCGCTGTCTCTGTTTCAAAAAAGGCGGGCAACAGACAAAACCTGCAGAAATTTAGGTGCGGTCCCAGCCGAGGCAAGCAGGATTTTTCCTATCTACGTCGGCTCCTACCGAGAGTGGGTGTGCGCATTATTATTATTATTATTATTATTATTATTATTATTATTATTATTGCGCATTATTATTATTAGTATTAGTATTATCATCATTATCATCATTATTATTATTATTATTATTATTCCAGTGGGGGGTTCGAACTTTCGACCTATTGACAGCCAGTCCGACGTGAAACTGATCGAGCCTCCCACTCCCCGCCTACTAGAGAAAAAACTCAAAGGCCGAACTTTCTGGAAATTCAGAAAAACAACTTTGTTTTGCCGATACCTAACCCCAAGTATGCGTGCGCCCACGGTCTGAAATAAGGTAACAGTTGTTTGTTTGGGTTTGTTTTTTTCACCAGTGCTGCGAATGTTGCTGTAGAAGTGTAAATCTAGATATACACAAGGAGCATTAAAGGCAAAGGCAAAAATGCCACTGTTCAGGCTATACCGCTCCTCCCCCTCCCCCTCCCACACACACATTTCAATAAATAAAACAATTTCAAGATACACTGCATGTAACCATGCCCCCAAATCAGCAAAAAGTGGCAGCAAAACAAAAGCAATAAAAAAAACCGAAATAACACACACACACACACACACACACACACACACACACACACACACACACACACACAAAACCAACAAAAAAACCCAAAAACAATCCACAAAAAAACGAAGCAAGCCACACACAAAAAACCAGAGCAACAACAAACCCCCATAAAACAGAAACAAACGAACAAAAAACAAACGAAACAAACAACAAACAAAAAGTCGAACACAAAAATACAAAACAATACAAACAACAACAACAAAAACCCCAACAAAACAAAAAAGACAACAACAACAACAACCCAAACAAAACCAGCCTTCTTTACACATGTGCTTTGTTTCTCGAAGAATTTCTCAAGATACACTACATTTAGCCATCCCCCCAAATCAGCAAAAAGTGGCAGAGCACTCCACACGAGGGTATACATAACATCGATTGGTGATGGACAAGGAAAGAGGCGCCATTGATAATGATCACTCGTGCCTTCAGTCCCCCAACCAGAAAACCCCTCGCTTCCAAACGCTTCCCTCTTCAAACAAAACTTTCTCGGAGTAGACCCCTACTACGCTGAGCTCGAGAGGCGAGTCCCAGAAGCACATTGTGTGCATTACGCTCCCAAACGTTTGGTCCAAAGACAGGCAGATTCTGTTTGCTCGGAAAACTCCACGCTAAGACCTCTGGGCTGTTTACCACCGATTTGTGCAAGGACAAAGATGTTCAAAGGTTACGAGAAAGGTTTTCTTTTTTCTTTCAAAAATCCCGATACATTGAGCGACCTGTGCAAACGCTGATGCCATTTGCACAGTTTGCAAGCGTTTCATAATCTCTCTCTCTCTCTCTCTCTCTCTCTCTCTCTCTCTCTCTCTCTCTCTCTGTTTTGTTGTATCTACTATTGGAAGATCTTCTAGTGCAACTATCAACACTTCACGTTGCTATTTTGTCTCCGTTTTGTGTGTGTGCGTGAGCGTGCGTGAGAGAGTGTATTCTGGCAGTGTGGGGGTGGCTAAATAGATAAATAGAGATGGTCCCGCGGAATTCACCTCTGCGCTCGTGTGTGAAAACGTGCTGCGCTGTTCCTTACGTGCCCGTCCACGTGTTGATAGTTGTTTTACGGTACAGAACACGCAAACAACATGTTGTGCAGTTTTTGAACGCGGAAATCAGGGGCTGAGCGGGCTCGGGTTCGATCCCCCAAAGGGAGAAGTGGGTGGGTGGGTGTTTAAGGGTTTAACGTCCTTTTCCACCACATACGGGGGGTATCAAAGACGGGACATGGCAACGAAAAAAGACCAGCACAAATTAGTTATTTGGTCCCATCCGATCCGGGAATCGAACTCACGACCCAAGAATTGAAAGTCCAACGCTCTGCCGCTCGACTGCCCCGGCTCCTCCCCCCCCCCCCCCCTTTTTTTTTTTTTTTCCATTTTCATCAATCGAAAAACAAAACTGGTTTGGGAAGTATACAAGCAAAAGAAATGATATAAAAACTTCAGATAAAATGCGTGGGATGCAGCATCTGTGATTATCAGTACGGATACCAGTACTAATGCTAATGCTATTATACAAAATGGCGACGCGATATCGCCGGTGGGAGCAGTCCGTATTTCCCTCAACGCAGACCAAAATAATTACTAATACCAATACTTAAATACTAAAACTAATTCTAATAACAATGTGGATTATACTCATCTTGGCGCCTTATCCGACTGCTTGCCCCACCTGAACACATCATATAATTAAATAAATATAAAAAAAACTTCAGATAAAATGTGTGGATTATACTCATCTAGGCGCCTTATCCGACTGCTTGGCTCAAATCCCGCGAACTGAATTGAACGGATTCTCTCATCCACCCCACATCACCACATTAAAATCACGTGGTGCGAAGTTTCAGCTGAGCTATTAAATAATGCTATTCCTAATAATGATTTTGATGATGATGATGATGATTATGATGGAGACTTCGTTTAGCGCATGGCCCCACCCTAACTGAGTGGGGTGGGTGGGTGGTTGAGAGTTTAACGTCCTTTTCCAGAACCCATGGGTGACGTCAACGACAGGGTAACGAGAAAAAGGCCAGTACAAATATTTAGCCCCAGCCGGTGTCGTAGAATATTTCGGAACCAGGATAAATCGGAACCGGCTCCCAAAAATCCTAGGATATTTCGGAACCGTTCCCATTTATCCCGCACCTTCTAGACGGTTCCGAAATATGCTGGTGGTTTTCAAATATCCTGTCACTAGAGTCAGGATAAATCGGAATGGTTCCGAAAAATCCTGCCACCATTACAGGCTACGCGACGGTATTAGCTTCCGGGGCATGTAGTAAGAAATCGGCTAAATATAGTAGAAAATCTTTGCCCCTTTTAAAATTTGTGTGCATAGTAAAATATGGCAATCTGGTGCTTTTTGTTGGCTTTGTAAACAAGTTTCATGCCAGGTAATAGTAAAATTAGGGAAAAATGAGGCTGGCTTATGGACTATTTGTATTCATGCGCGGCTGGCACAGGAGCCAGCAGACGACCGTGGAATGAGGGGGTATGTGGTCGCTGCCAACATTGCCAAAAAACGGAATATTGGAATTTGTTTAAATTTCCTCTACGCATGAGTCTATGGCTGCCTGATTTTTGTGAATTTTTGGGTGAATTTTAAAGCATTTCTAGGGTGTCATCTGCAGCGTTATGTGTAAGAGGAATATATAACGTTTTCCTCCACATTTGCATCTGTGTCGCGTAGCCCCAGGGCCAGGATAAATCGGAATGGTTCCGGTTCCGAAATGTCCCGTGACACTGGTATTCGAGCTCAGGTCCCGATCATTGAAAGTCTAACGCTCTACCATTGGGTTATCCCGGTTCCCACACTAACTTACTGCTCACGGCGCTTAGGGAGAGATTTTTAAAAGAAAGATAGTTGTTGTTTTAAATGTGCAGATGATTACTGGGATGAAGCACTGAAGAGACGAGTCTCCAGGCGCTTCCGGAACTGATGCGGTGATGTTGACTGCCTCCTTCACTGACTCAGGAAGGGAGTTCCACAGTTTGGGAGCTGCATTCTTGAAGCACCGTGCACCATACCTCTTCTTACTTGTGTCGTCAGTCGAAGGCAGCCATAGATGGAAAGAACTTACAGACCGGAAGTCCTGGAGTCCTCTCAGGGTATTGATTTTTCATTATCTACCGTGGGAGGACTCCCTAGCTTTGGAGAGAATGTTATAATTTATATTTACAGCGCCGTTCACTTCACAATTTTCTTCAACGATTTTTCCCTTTAAAGACATTTGTCTCTGACAAGCTTTTGCGTTCAACGACTTTTTTTCTTTTCTTTTTTTTCTTTCACAAAACAAGCATATCCCGATCCCTCTAAGGTCAAGGTCAAAGACAGCTAGACTATGATACACACACGACTATTTTTACGTTCATTGGCTGGAGCCATTTCCTCTTCCAGAAAATAAATTAAACCTCGGCTCTGCCAGTAGTAGTTGTGGGGCCAGTTAGTGTTGACATTTACGACTATGCCTGAAATAAAAAGGCCTTTCTGTTCCTGTGTTGTATTGATTTTAAACCTGAATTTATTGGGTGGTGGGTTTGTGTGTTCGTTTGTTTGTCTCATTGTTTGTTTGTTGGTTGGATTGTTTGTATCATATTCAGGGTTCCAAGCTAACATATTCCGCCTCTGGCCTGTCTGTGCTAATTTAATTCACCATAACAAGATATATTTTCTCTTTTCTCTGTTGATACATGTATAAAATAACAACAAGAGCAGCCACAAGTACACACAAAGTCAACCTAACTTTGACAAAAAACAAAAACATGACAAACAACCAAAACACCAACAAAACACCAACAACCTGCACCACCACCCCCCCCCCCCCCCAAAAAAAAATCAAACCAGCCAACCAACATCAATCAAACAAACAAAAAACAAAAACCACAAACAAAGAAAACACAACACCAAAACCGAAACAAACAAACAAACAAACATAAAAAACCAAACAAACAACAACACCAACAACAATCAAAAAAGCCAAAACAAAACAAAAACAAACAAAACCCATAAACAACAACCAAAGAAGCCCAACATAAATAGCAATTAAAAACGACAACAACGACAAGATAACATCAAAACAACAACGACGACAAAAACAACAACAACAACAACAAAGACAGAAAGAAACGAAGCTCACACAACAACAACTGCAACGTAAGACAGCTACAACTACAGGAAGAACAACAAAAAGAAGAACAACAAACAAGAAACACTCGCACAACCCCCCCCCCCCCCCCCCAAAAAAAAGCCCAAACAAACAAACAACGACCAAAAAAAACCCAAACAAACACAACCTATATTGATTCATCCACTAGGGGAAAGCAATTAAATTCATCCAAACTTAGAACCTTTAAAAAAAAGTCTGAGATTCAAACAAGCAAGACCTTTCAGTCTGAACCAAACTGCACTTCCGGGCAAATTCAGGCTCCGCACCACTGAGTTAGAATGGCCTCTCCTGTCTCTTACAGGAGAAACACATTGAATGGGGACCGCAACCCTTCTAATGTAATACGTTCGTCTCACAAAAGAGCAGACTGTTCTGAACAGTTCTGTTGGGGTTCACGGGGGGTAAACTAAATGGCGGATATCTTAGTTGTTTGTTTGCAGTTCAGGAAGGAGAGAAGGGGAAGGGGGTGGGGGAAAGGGGGGGGAGGGGGAGAGGGTGGGGGAGAGAGAGAGAGAGAGAGGGGGGGGGAGATGATGAAACGTTTTTTTTTTATTCAGGAGAGAGAGAGAGGGTGGGTGGGGTGGGTGTTTGGGGGTTTAACGTCCTTTTCCACCAAATAGGGTGATATCAAAGACGGGGCAACGATGAAAAAGCCAGCACAAATATTTGGTCCCAGCCGGGATCGAACTCACGACCCGAGCATTAGAAGTCCAACGCTCTACCATTCGACCACCCCGGCTCCCCGAGAGAGAGAGAGAGAGAGCATGGCGAGTGAATGTGTAGAGTGAATGCCGCAATGAGTGTCCATGTACCAGCGGATGAATGTGATGTTAAAATGCATGTATGTGATAGTGTGTCAGTTATGGTCTTGACGTGAAGTAATTTTATTGGTCAAGTTTGTTTTACTCCATTTCTCTGTATGTATTGTTCATGAATGTAAATCCTTGTGTTTGTTGCTCATGCAGGACAGAAAAGCAATTTCCCTTTTCGAGATCAATAAAGTAGTCTGTAGTGTGGATTCAGTTCAGTTCTGCTCTCGGTAAAGCTCATACGCGCTCCATCCCATATCTCAGTAATCTCCCCCAGCTGGAGGCGAGTATCTGTATTGGCGTCTTTCGCGTTGCCCCGTCTTTGATTTCATCCATACGTGGTGGAAAAGGACGTTAAATCCTCAGACACCCACCCACTCCCCCGTGTCGTCTTGAGGGTGGGGGTGGGTGTTTGGGAGTTTAACGTCCTTTTCCACCACGAGAAAAGGGCCAGCACAAATATTTGACCCCAGCAGGGCCGTGTCTTGAAGACTTTTCCAAAGTTGGTTTGACTCACAAGAAGAAGGGTGGGTGTTTGGGGGTTTAATTGACTCACAAGAAGAAGAAACGGAAAGACAGAGAAAAACTGTACTTGGTCACAACTTCCTGAATAACTGGCGTTGTCTCTGCAATAGGTCTACAGACGTGGCCTCATTACAAAAAAAAAGAAAAAAAGTTATCGGCAAAAATCGTGGGCGATTGAGTCACCAAACTCACTATTCTACAATTTATAGACGAGTGCATGCATGACATGTAGTTTTTACGTAAAAGCAATCGTCTCGAAGCTTTTGAATCGCACTACACGGTAACACTTTCCGCCATCTTGATTCATCTCCGTGAGGATACACTGGCTTAGCGTGCGGGACCATCTTAAGAAACATTACTCTAAATCAATCGGCTCTAGTGGGGGTTTATTTCCCCTTGCAGCGAACGTCAGCGGGGGAGAAATGCGAGAAGCATTGTGCTGCGTCGGTCACCGATGGAGGTACAAGTAGCTATATATGTATCATAAAAGCTTTCCCGCTTTTCTTGTTTCGACTGGTTTCTGCCCAAAGCTCATAGCGCCGCTCAGCTGACATCATGGGCGTACTGCATTTTAGCAATATTAATAATAATAGTATAATGATAACAATAATAATGAGATTTTCTATAGCGCCTAATCTCCGAAGCCGGGGCTCTAGGCGCTTTACAAATATATATCTATTATTCATATTATATATAAAGGTGATAAATAAATACATGAATAATAGATAAATAATCAGCTAAATAAATACGAATAAACGCGTACATGCATACATAGATACGTACATAATTATATACATATACATTCATACATAGAGTCATACATACAGACATACATACAAGCACTGACGCCTACACACATACCAACATCCAAAGCACACCTACATACATACACACTGCAAAACAACGGGTTGAATACACGACCTAGTGAAGGGGCGGGGCTTTGACCTCGGGACTTGCCCAGTGGAGTCGTCTATTAGCACTATACAAGGAGGAATGGGCCCATCCTATAAAGTTGTTTCTCCAAATTTCTGCTGTTTTGTCTGTTTATTGTTGGGGGGGGGGGTTATTGTTTTGTTTTGCTAGGTTTGTTGTTGTTGTTGTTGTTTTGTTGTGTTGTGTTTTTGCTTTTTCTGTCTCTTTCTTTCTTCAAATCTGTCAGACCTACCAAAGACTCTAGATCCACTACGCAATAGGGGAACTAGGGTCTTTACATCTACTGAAAATCAGTAAGACTGTGCTTGCCAGATATGAGAGCGTGGGGGTGGGGAGAGGAGGGGGAGAAAGAGAGAGCGATGACGTCACTTCCGTCGGAATTTTGTTTGCGAAGTGAACATTTGACGTCAGTCTCACGCTGGTCGTTTGGCAATAGTTCGTACACTAATTGTCTGCCGGACCCAAGCTATCGTTGTCAGTTGGCAGTGGTAAGGGCCCTGGGCAGCAGTCAAGCGGAAAAAAATAAATCATGCTTGCCGGTCGATCTGGCCGGACTATATACAGTACAGATTACAACGCACGAACGGAAATGAAATTAGTTGGACCGTGTTGAGAACAAAGGTGACAGACCTCATTCAAGCCGCCACTAGCCATTGCGTGAGTGGAAAAACTCTCTTTTGTGTGCAAACAAACCATGTGGTATTAAGTTAGATTAATTTATAGCTCGGGACAAATATTTGTTTCTCGCTTCGTAAGACACTTATCACCTTGACTGACGGTTTTGTGTCTTTACGTAATCATTACGTCATAATCATCATTGATGACAGCTTAGAGGTCTGCAAGCCCAACAAAAGGCCGCAAATATTGTGTGTTCTGTTGTTGTTGTTTGGTTTTGTTTTTGGTTTGTTTGGTTGTTTTTTTGTTTTGTTTTGTTTTTCTAACTGCGACTCCTGCGACTGTGCATAATGCAAGCAACTCTGTCACAGTTGCAGAGTTGTCAGCGCTTTTGGGACCTTTTTAAAACCAGCGCGTGAGTTTGCGGTGACTTCATTGTGCTTTTGGTCGGTGAGCGACACACATCGCTACAGCGTCTAGCGGATGTTGTGTGCCGCGCGAGAGGACTAGCCATTGCGATCACTCTCGCTCAGTGTCAAAACGCAGAGCTGTGAAATCAGGCTGCCCTTGGCTTTTATAGGGGCTTCAGGGATGCTGAAAACTAACTGTGACAGAGTTGACTGTGTATTTTGTACAGTCGGATAGTTGTTGGTTTTTTGTTTGGTTTTTTTTCCTTCTTGTTTTTGGTGGAACACCACAGGACACCTTGCCCACCATGTAGAACTCAAAACTAGAAGTCCAGACTGTATGAGTCAAGATTTTCACTGGGAATGCGCAGAATGATACAGAAATAATTCTACAGGACATTATGTCGTGAATAGTGTCCATTGTGGCCTGGTCGGTCAAATACAGCGACTCTGAGAGCTTTGTTGTTGTTGTTGTTTGTTTGTTTGTTTGTCTTTTGTTTGTGTTTTTCATTTTTGGGCCATTAAACAGCTAATAAAACTTTTCTGAAGGTTTCAGGGCTGATTGTAGGTTCTGAACATCTTACAAACAGGCATATACTGTCCAATACTGACATGATTACCATTCGTTTTCACAGTTCACCTTTATGAAGCCCAAACCCGACCACCCCCTGCCCTCTACATGATACGATTTGTTTGAAAAAAAAAGCCACTGCACACCAGTACGAGCCACTTCAAGCCAGTATTACGCAAGGCATGGACCTTCCCCGCTAGGCCCGAGACCGCTGCAGATTACATAATAGTGGCTTTGAAATGGATTCCAGTGATCTAAAGATTTCAAGTAAAATTGCGATTTTGGCGTGGGCTTTTAAGAGTTACCGGCCATTTTCTCAACATGGCCGCTTTTAAAGAGCAAAGTTTCAACAAACCTATCGCAGGCCTACACCAGGCTACAGAAATAATGTTTATTCCGGAAAAAAACTTTATTTCTACACTTTTCGGTGGTACCATTAACTCCATTTGCTCCAAATCACCATATGTCCTTTGTTTGTGGGAGCCTATCGCGTATGTGTCCTGCTTTGTAAAAATGATATAGATATTACGACAATGAATCGGTCTACGGCCGATGTCCGGCCCGATATGAAACCCCGCCGAATTTATTCCTGGCACAATGTACTCATGCTATTACAGACTGAATTACTCGCCCCTGATCACGCGAGAAATCCCTAGACGAGAGCATGAGTCTGTATGCATGTGCCATAATCAGGATGGAACTCGAGACTAATACCATACGGGTTCCTGAAGCAAAACGTATCCCCCCCCCTCCACACCCCCCCCCTCCCCAATAACATGAAAAAACGGTGACGACGCATTAGCCCGTAACCATCACGGCTTATACCAGATATTGAACCAAAAATAATAATAATGATAATAACATCAACAATGATAATAATAACAACAAATAAATAAATACAAAATAAATAAATACGCTAGAAAATCAGGAAATGACGTCAAAGGACTTACTGCTTTCCTTCCACGTTTCCGTCATATCAAACTACTCGTCTATGGAATCTTTGAGCAAAACATACCTAACCTGTCAATCATTCGAGAAGTTTTGTTTTGTTCTTTCTTTTTTTTCTACAGTGCCCGTAGTGTTTTAAGACACATTTCCTTTTTTTTCTAAAAGTTCCAGCTTCACTGGCAGCTTGCCTCCCTTTGCAACCCCCTGGCATGCACCTTGCCCTACGAAATAAAAAAATCGCGAAAATCACTACAAACTAGAACACTTGCAAAACAGGGACCTTCAAATAAACACCAAACTTGACCCCACGTCCTTTTGATTGCTTTGCAATCAGTACGAGGTCTGTAGGAAGCAGTCAGCTTTGTGTTTGTAAACCGATCAACTTCCAAGGTGTACGACCCATTTGGATTTTAGTGATTTTAATGGACACCATGGGTTTTAGATAATTTGTCATTAAAGTTTAACTTGTTAAAAAAATGTGATTAGCTAGTTTATGTGTTTAGCTAGTTCTCTCTCTCTCTCTCTCTCTCTCTCTCTCTCTCTCTCTCTCTCTCTCTCTAATCGTTTGGCGCTGAAATGTACGGCGCTGAAATGTACGGCGCTGAAATGTACGGCGCTGAAAAGTCGTCGCGCTGAATTGGTGGCGCTGAAATGTTGGCGCTGAAATGTCATGGAACCCCAATTTGTGTCATAGCGCCAGCAGTGTTTCTCGTACTTTTGGCAATTACCGTTATAATTTTAACACTTTATTCTTTTATTTCGAGGAAGGTCCATGCTCACTGCTCGCGGTGCTGGCAGTTAATAAACTTTCAGAGGCGCCCCCAGCACACCCTGGACATTTTCAGAAAAGCCAGATCGAGTACCGGTATGTAAATTAGATCACGTGTTTCAGTGCTTTACTTCAGTGTAGTGATGACGTATTTGACCGTAAGGGGACATGGTTATAGTAATTCAGCATAAGCCTCAGGAGAGGGTAGTTGTGGTGGTGGTTATGGAGGAGAAAAGCCTCTTTCGCAGTCAAGCCTAGAGGCGTGTGTGTGTGTGTGTGTGTGTGTGTGTGTGTGTGACGTGACTCATTTCCATGAGCAATATAGCCTGCGCCATTAGCTCAGCCAATGGAGGGGGGGGGGGGGAGGGGGGTACATGGATGGGCTGGGTCGACACAGCACAGGTGGTTAGGTGTCGAACTTGAGGTAGGGAGGTTCGCAGACTCCATTCCCAAGACGTGTAAATTAATATCTATACGTTTTACAGTGCCCAAGCCTCTTGAACACCTCTCTCATGAAAATGGCGCTAATCAAAACAAGCCCCCCCCCCCCCAAAAAACCCAAACACTGAAACAAACAAAACACAACTACACTAACGACAACAACAAATAAACAGCAAACGAACGAACGAACGAACTAATTAAATAACTAACAAACAAATAAACAAACAAACAACAACAACAAGAAGAAGAAAACGGCCACAAGTCCACTACCCCCCTCCCCCCCCCCCCCAAAAAAAAAGAAAAAACAAACAAACCAACAACAACAACAACAAAACTCGCCACTCATGTGATGTTTACACTTTTAGTCTTCACACAAGGCAGTCACGACCAGACCAGCATGCACGGAGTCTTTGCTACTTTACGTTCAGTGTCTCCGGCTCAGACAAGAATACAAACCTCTTACTATCACCGCTTTCTATTCCTGTCAGATAGACCCGTTCAAAGCGAGCTATCACCGTCTGCTTGTTCTCCTACTTAAACTCCTTATTTTCCACTGAAGTCCTTCATTTTCGGCAGAGAACTTTTGGTCTGCCTTTCTCACTGGGAGACATCTCCCGGCGCACCGTAATGACAGCCACTGTCCTGAACTGCGCTTCGATTAACTCCATTTCGGCAAAGCAAAGTGACGACATTACCATAATCCCGCGCTATTGAGCGAGATTTTCATTTCGTTTCTCTTCCACAAACGGACAACGTCGAAGCTAGTTCTCGTCCGCGAACACAGTCTTGCAACAGACACCCCATAATTTCATTGGGCCCCTCTCTAACACAATCTATCGCGGAGGCCTTTGCGGGGGGAAACAAAAACGACTACTCCTCTCAGACACGCCTAATGTGGCCAGAATAGTAAGACAAATTACGTATTCACTTGCTAGTGAGAAATAAGAAAACGTTAGAGCGAGTCGGCCAAAGGGCCAAATTGGATCGTGGTCACTCAATGTGCGGCAATCACTCACAATTAGCGAGAGGGAGACGCAGGAATTGGCTACAGCACACTTGGCGGGGGGAAGTTTGAAGAGGAGTCAACTTACACAAAAGGGGCTGGTGCGAGGCTCATATATTATTCCGGATTAGAAGCACGTGCTGTATGGAGACATAGACACTTACTTAGTTTGTGGTTTTGTTTTTGTTTTTTTGTTTTTTTTTTGTTTTTTGTTTTTGTTTTTTTTTGGGGGGGTTGGGGGAGCTGGGAAAGTTTTGTTTCCGTAGTAAGAAACATTTGTTGTTAGATCCGCTGATGTCATTCCGGCCATCCACAGACGGAGATGATGGTGTGAGCATATTTATTCAATAGAATATATTCATATAGAATCAAGAGGATTTCTCTTTTTTCAGATTTTAAAATTGTTTTTGACTTTAGTAAATGTGCATTAAGAAGCTGTTTACACTTGACAAGTTTACTGAGTTGGGCCCTGGTTGGTGCGTTTACATTCAACCAATCCCGGGGTAGAAGCGACCCGGGGCTCAACCCTGATACGAACCGGGGTTGAACCCGGGGTCCAGGGCCAACTGGCATTTCAGATCTAAACATGCAGTTAGCGTCATGATATGATGCGTCAAGGCATGACGGCGGGCATGACATAAGTTTATTGTCAGGGTTACTGACACTTGTTCGGCTTAAGAGGCACACCAACGCCAACAGCACACGGACCAGGTACAACGTTGGACTTCTCAGGAACACAGACACACAAGCAGCATTCCGGATCAGCCTTTCCAACAGGTTCCAGCCACTGCAAGACCTGATAGAAGACAGTGAAATGGACATCGAGACACAGTGGGAACACAGCAAGAAACTCTGGCACGACACATGCGAAGAGGTCCTTGGCAAGAGAAAGACCCAACATAAGGAATGGATCTCTGCTGATACCATCCAGAAGCTGGAAGTTAGGAAAGAGAAGAAAACTGCACTGAACACGAGCCGAACAAGAAGAGCTAAGGCAAAGGCACAAGAGGAATACACAGCAGCTGACAGAGAAGTGAAGAGGAGCACCAGGAAGGACAAGAGGGACTACATCGACAACCTGGCCAGTCAAGCAGAGGAAGCAGCCCGACAAGGGAATCTAAAAGACCTGTACCAGGTGACCAAGAAGCTCGCGGGCAAATTTCAGCAGACAGACAAACCAGTGAAGGACAAGAACGGGCACCCACTGACAACAACTGAGGAACAGCTGAAGCGATGGGCAGAACACTTCAGGGAGCTGTTAAATCGCCCCATCCCTGAAACACCACCAGACATCCCACCAGCTGAGACAGAACTACCCATCAACTGCGACAAGCCCTCTAAGGCGGAGATCAGGAAAGCCATCATGACACTGAGAAATGGGAAAGCTGCAGGGCCGGACGAGATACCAGCAGAAGCCATTAAAGCAGACACAGAGACAGCCGTCAACATGCTGCACAGCCTGTTCAGCAAGATCTGGGAGAAGGAAGAGGTGCCAGCCCAGTGGAAAGAAGGGATCGTCATCAAGCTGCCAAAGAAAGGGGACCTCAGGGACTGCAGCAACTACCGAGGGATCATGCTCCTGTCAGTGCCAGGCAAGGTTCTCAACAGAATTCTACTGGAGAGGATGAGAGAGGCAGTCGACCCCATGCTCCGAGACCAGCAGGCAGGCTTTCGCAGGAACAGGTCCTGCGCTGACCAGATTGCCAGCCTACGCATCATTGTGGAGCAGTCACTGGAGTGGAACTCCCCCCTCTACATCAACTTCATAGACTATGAGAAGGCCTTCGACAGTGTAGACAGAGAGGCGCTGTGGAAGCTGCTAAGGCACTATGGAGTTCCCGGGAAGATCATCTCCCTGATCCAGTGCACCTACCAAGACATGAGCTGCAGGATTGCCCATGCCGGCCAGTTGTCAGAAAGCTTCGAGGTGAAGACCGGAGTCCGCCAGGGATGCCTGTTGTCCCCGTTTCTCTTCCTCCTGGTCATCGACTGGATCATGAAGACCACTACAGCAGGCAGGAAAAACGGGATACAGTGGACACTCTGGACGCAGCTGGATGACCTCGACTTCGCGGACGACCTGGCGCTCCTGTCTCACAGCCACAGCCAGATGCAGGACAAGACTACGTGCCTGGAAGCCACATCAGCCGGAACAGGGCTCAAGATCAACAGGAAGAAAACCGAGCTGATGAAGATCAACACCACTGCCAACACACCAGTCACAGTCGGTGGAGAGCCCATCAGGGAGGTGGAGTCTTTTGTCTACCTGGGGAGTGTGGTTGATGGACAGGGAGGCACAGACCGAGACGTCACAGCCAGAATCGGCAAGGCAAGGGCAGCAATGGTCATGCTGAAGAACGTCTGGGCATCCAAAGTTGTCAGCATAAGAACCAAACTTCGCATCTTCAACTCCAACGTGAAGTCAGTTCTGCTCTACGGATGCGAAACATGGAGGACAACGAAGACGATGCAGCAGAAGATCCAGACATTTCTCAACACCTGTCTGAGGCGCATCTTCAACATCCGATGGCCAGAGAAGATCCGGAATGAAGAGCTGTGGGAGCGAGCGGGGCAGGAACCAGTGGCCAAGCAGATCCTGCGGAGGAAGTGGGGCTGGATTGGACACACCCTCAGGAAGCCAGCATCCAGCACCACACGCCAAGCCCTGACATGGAACCCGCAGGGGAAAAGGAAGAGAGGCCGGCCTCGCAACAGCTGGAGGCGGGACACTGAGGCAGAGCTATGTAAGCAGGGGACCAACTGGACTGGAGTGGCAAGACTAGCCCAGAACAGAGTGCGATGGCGAAGGGTTGTCGATGGCCTATGCTCCACGTGGAGCCAAGGGCCTAAGTAAGTAAGTACTGACACTTGCAGAGAATGTAGTGTGTAAACGTTAAGCTTATTGACTCGAGTCCAAACCGAGTCGAGGTAAAGTCGGGTTGCAACCAGGTTGTCGTGTTAACAGCCTCCATGTTTCACGAGCTGTGTGCGACCATAATGTGCAAGAAGGTAGATATTTTGAATGGGATGGAGCTATTAATGGCGGGGCAGGGGGGAAAAGAGAGAGAGAGCGGGGGGGGGGGGGAGAGACTGGCTTGAAAGAAAGTTTTCAGATCTGCTGTCTGCTGGGACGAAAAGTTTCTAAGCGAGTTCCGACTTTTTTGGCATTCTACACTTTTTTTCGCGAAAGTTTCGTCCCAGTGGACTCGAATACATCGTAAAATAACAAAATGAACAATGCAACTTTTTCTCCGTCGCAACCTCAACTGTCTACATTTTACATTTTTTTCCCGTAGCATCTCTGTTCAGGTCTGAAAAAATAAGTTTGCGGACAGTACTCGATTCTGGAGCCAGCCTAAACTTAAACCTACATCATCAAGAATTAAAAACCAGTTATTAAAGCGGCAGGTGTTAAGATTTCAAGCCCACAGATCGGACTAGGCTGATAGGGACGATCGGTGGTCTAGTGGATAAGAGACTTCGTCACCAATGCGAGAGGGGACAAGTTCGAGTCCTACCTGGGGCAAAGAATTTTTCCTTCTCGTACCTGGCACCGTTCATTCGGGCCGATCGTCGGGGGTTCTCTCCGGGTACTCCGGCTTCCTCCCCCTCTGCTTGGAAATGTTCCCCCACAAAATTTGAAAATATAAATGCAACTCTTGATCCCAAAACTTATCTAGCTGAACTGACCCTTCGCACCACGTGATTGTAACGTGTTTATGTCCATCGTGTGAGAGAATGCGTGTGATTCACGTGAACGAGTGGTGGGCCGCAGCCGCAGGTTTTAGCTCAAGTTGTGGCTCATATCTTAACTATGACAGCCCCCAAAATGGTTCATATTTTGTACACATCTTCATGGTGTCATGTTCTAACATTATAAGTCTGGGTCGGTCTCTGAGCTTTTGTGCCAGTGGAAAGACCCCAGAGTCTAAGTTGTAACCGAATACATCACATCTGTAGGTTTGAATGCTTTCTGTGACAGTAAAACAAACAAACACCCACCCACCCACCCACCCACATGAAAAAGAAATAAAATTATAATTATTGAGAATAATGAAACGGGAAAATGATGAAGGAAGGCCAAAAAAAAAAACCCACACAATAACCAACACACACACACACACACACGCACGCACGCACGCACGCACAAAGAAAGAAAGAAAGAAAAACAGACGCCTTCTGAAACGGTTTCTGTGCCCAGCATAGTAAACCCGTTTTCTGATTCCCCCACAAAAAAGCAAAAAAACACACACACAAAAAACCAAGAACACCCTCCCCTCATACGCTGCATGCGGTCGCTTGAAACTGCCTGTGGTGTCGGCAATGATACGGCCACAAAGGTCAGACTGAATTACTTTCAATATGTGTCGTAGTTTTTAACCCCGCCAGTGTGATGCTGAAATCTTTGTCGGTTTAATTAACAGCGAGAAAGGAAAGTTCCCTTCACAGCTACAAAACTCATCTCCAGAAATACTGAAATGTCACGTGTCTCCTTAATCCACCAACACCAAACTTGCCCATCCTTAAACCGCACCAAAATATGCTGGAAATGTTCACACACGAAAAAATAGAACATCTGAGATTTCAAATGGGAAAATGTTATTCTATTAAACTCAAACGGGGTAGAATTTTTTCAGCTTCAGAAATCCCATCTCTGCGCATTATGGTAATCTGTTTGAACACGTACCGTGAAATCTGTCTGCCTGTTACGGTGTTAAGACAGTAATGTTACCGCCTCCATCTCTGATTCGTCTAATTGTGGCTGCATTTTTGGTTGGTGAGGACACAGCATCAGGTTTAAATCGGATTTTCCCGCGAGCGGCTGTCAATGAGAGAGAGAGGGGGGGGGGGGGGGGGCGAGAGAGAGGTCAAAAAAGAAAGAAAGAAAGAACTTGCAGAGAGAGAGAGAGGTCAAAAAAAAGAAAGAAAGAACGCACAGAGAGAGAGAGAGAGAGAGAGAGAGGTCAAAAAAGAAAGAACGCAGAGAGAGAGAGAGAGAGAGAGAGAGAGAGAAAGAAAAAACGCTGAGATTTCTCTGGAATTCCGGTGGCTTTATTCAAGTGTCTTTTCTCGATCTCTAAATTTGGAGGTTTTTGAGGAAGTGTAGTTTAGGTGGGCTCAGTGGGACTAGGTGGATGAACTGTTTCTTATCATTTCCCAGTGTCAATTAACTCTCAAACTTTTCCATTTTTGCTTTCTTGACAATGGCCCTTTGTTCGTGATCTGTGAGAAAGGTTGTTGGAAATCTGGAAGTCACCTTTTACCTTTCCTCTACGTCATCGTCACACACACACACACACACACACACACACACACACACACACACACACAGAGACACACACACACACACACACACACACACACACACACACACACACACACACACACACACACACACACACACACACAGAGCTACTCTTGTTGTGAGAGAACATGATAGAACAACCGATTCAAACCGTCGATCCAGGCAAAATCCGTTCCTCTATGCCATCGTGGTCCTCCCCCCCCCCCCCCTCCGTTTCTGAGACGCTATGATTATATGAAAGAACATGACAAAACACCCGATTCAAAATGACCACAAGTTGTCTATGTAATTGTTTTTTTTTTTAAATAAATCCGGGCAAAAGCGATTGCCCTTCCTCTGTGTCATCGTGGACACTACCCTTCCCCTACCACCAAGCAAAAAGATTTTTTTTAATCGAGACAGAAGTTATTGTCCTTCCTCTGTGTCATCGTGGACAGTACCCTCCTCCCTCCCCCCTCCCCCCAAGGAAAAAGATTTTTATTTAATCCAGACAGAAGCTATTGCCCTTCCTCTGTGTCATCGTGGACACTACCCTCGTCCCCCCCCCCCTCCCCCAACAACAAGATTTTTTTTAAATCCAGACAGAAGCTATTGCCTTTCCTCTGTGTCATCGTGGACACTATACCTTAGTTCCCCCCCCTCCCCCTCCTCCCATCCAGCAACAAGAAGGCGCTTTGTTTGTATCCTTGCGTCAATGACCGACAGAATCAATATAGAGCCGGAAATAAGGGCGCGCAAAGAAACCCACACCACGCTCAATTCGCTCGTAAAACATGGCCGGCAAAGGGAGAGAACGCACGACAAAGGACAATAACTCCGGCATGCGAGTTCTGCAAAACTGAATCAACTCCGCGCGTCAGTACTGGTGCTTGGAGGTAACTTTTGTTTTGGGATATCCGGTGAACGTGCGTGCAAACGAGAGAAAAATATTGATACTTTCTGTCTGGTCTCGTAGCGTATCCATGCATTGGCTCCAGGTGATTCGTTCCAGTGGGGGCCGGCGTGGTCTGCAGTGCGGTCAGGGTTGCAGTCGACAACGATTTATTTTAAGAATATGTTTGCTAATATTCCGGTGAAATAAGCGATCAAAATCTACATACTTAACTCTCTGTTTTTTTCTGAGTCACTGACGCAAACTCTTAAGAGCCCGTGCCCGACTGCTCCCTGTCCACTGTATGATATAAAGACGGGTTTTTTAAATTTAAAAAAAAAGCCAATGCACACCAGTAGGAGCCACTTCAAGTCACTATTACGCAAGGCGTGGGCTTTCCCCGCTAGGCCCGAGACCGCTGCAGATTGCGTAATAGTGGCTTGAAGTGGTGCCTAGTGATCTGAAGATTTCAAGTCAAAGTCATAATCAATTCTTGTCTGTTGGCGTAGTAAGGGTGTTGAATTTTGATTATAACCGACGTGTTTGCTGCCATAAAAGCCGTTAAGAAACCGTTAATCGTCTGATTTTTGCATACTGGGCCAAAACGAAACATAGATCTTTCTCTTGCCGTTTGACGCCCGAAGTTTGTACTGAGGATTTGATTGTCTAGCAGAACACTAGTTTGAATTCTTTTGCAATGGCTCAATGAATCTTGCACGGGAAAATATGTGAGCACAACAAAGACACACACACACACACACACACACACACACACACACACACACACACACACACACACACTGACTGTTGCAACAAGATTACTATTTATCTGTTACTTACTTACTTAGGCCCCTGGCTCCACGTGGAGCATAGGCCATCGACAACCCTTCGCCATCGCACTCTGTTCTGGGCTATTCTTGCCACTCCAGTCCAGTTGGTCCCCTGCTTATATAACTCTGCCTCAGTGTCCCGCCTCCAGCTGTTGCGAGGCCGGCCTCTCTTCCTTTTCCCCTGTGGGTTCCATGTCAGGGCTTGGCGTGTGGTGCTGGATGCTGGCTTCCTGAGGGTGTGTCCAATCCAGCCCCACTTCCTCCGCAGGATCTGCTTGGCCGCTGGTTCCTGCCCTGCTCGCTCCCACAGCTCTTCGTTCCGGATCTTCTCTGGCCATCGGATGTTGAAGATGCGCCTCAGACAGGTGTTGAGAAATGTCTGGATCTTCTGCTGCATCGTCTTCGTTGTCCTCCATGTTTCGCATCCGTAAAGCAGAACTGACTTCACGTTGGAGTTATAGATGCGAAGTTTGGTTCTTATGCTGACAACTTTGGATGCCCAGATGTTCTTCAGCATGACCATTGCTGCTCTTGCCTTGCCGATTCTGGCTGTGACGTCTCGGTCTGTGCCTCCCTGTCCATCAACCACACTCCCCAGGTAGACAAAGGACTCTACCTCCCTGATGGGCTCTCCACCGACTGTGACTGGTGTGCTGGCAGTGGTGTTGATCTTCATCAGCTCGGTTTTCCTCCTGTTGATCTTGAGCCCTGTTCCGGCTGATGTGGCTTCCAGGCATGTAGTCTTGTCCTGCATCTGGCTGTGGCTGTGAGACAGGAGCGCCAGGTCGTCCGCAAAGTCGAGGTCATCCAGCTGCGCCCAGAGTGTCCACTGTATCCCGTTTTTCCTGCCTGTTGTGGTGGTCTTCATGATCCAGTCGATGACCAGGAGGAAGAGGAACGGGGACAACAGGCATCCCTGGCGGACTCCGGTCTTCACCTCAAAGCTTTCTGACAACTGGCCAGCATGGGCAATCCTGCAGCTCATGTCTTTGTAGGTGCACTGGATCAGGGAGATGATCTTCCCGGGAACTCCATAGTGCCTTAGCAGCTTCCACAGCGCCTCTCTGTCTACAATTTATCTGTTAACTATGTACTAATTAATTGTATCAGTCGATATGTATGTTTCGTCGATATATATGTTTAGACACGATGTTGAGTGCCTCTTATGAGCTGAAGCATTTGTGAACAACGTTGTCTTTTGCTAACTCTTGATTTAGACAATTTCCTATAGGTCTATCAAGACAAACGATGCATCAAGGGGAGGTAATTGACATTTATTTGTAGAGGACGGCATGGGGGCGCTCTGTTCAAGGGGAGATAACGAGGGTAATCCGAGCCTAGTGCTCTGCTCTTTGCACGAGTGGTCAGCGACTGTTGGGAATCGGATTACTCTCTCTCTCTCTCTCTCACACACACACACACACACACACACACACACACACACACACAGTGTGTGTGTGTCAGTGTCAGTGTGTGTGTGTGTGTGTGTGTGTGTGTGTGTGTGTGTGTGTGTGTGTGTGTGTCTGTGACGGTCAGTGTGTGCGTGCGTGCTTGCTTGCGTTCGCGGGCCCACGTAACACTACATAGCTGCCAATACGAAATTGCACCCTTCACCACTACCACACAGGAGGCCATCCTGTCTACGACACAAAAAAAATCCCAGTTTTTATCTTTGACATTTTGTCCGTGTTGTCGAGTCGTTTAGTCTTACACCCATACACCCGCTCCCCTCCCCTGTCCACACAACCCCCCAGGCGCTTCAAGCCGTTTATATTTAACACCCTAACCTCCATCCAAAGGGAGGGCACTCCTCCCAATCCCCCTTATCTCCCCTCGCCGTAATTTGCGGCCAATTGTCTTTTATTATCTATGGTCCTGCCCGCGAGAGCCTATTGAAAACAGCAGGAAATTTGAATCTGATTGCCCGCTTGAAGAAGACGAGAAACAAATCGAATCCTGTGCACCAAGCTGTGGCCTAGAGGGGGCTGATTTTGCGGAAGTGCCTGGCATACGTGCGCAGCTCTGGTTTAAGTCCCGGTCTCTTTGAAAGATCTTGCCTAGAAAGATGTTTGGAGCTGTGTTGGAGGCGCCTTGTACAGCACACCTTATGTATAGTTATGCTCACGCACGGGATCACCCAAGCCTGTTACACGCGGGTTGTACTTCCAAGCGTGAGGTGCCCCGGGTCAATGCAGCTTGATGCTGGAAGTGTCCCCGGGTTTAAGAAGCTTGAGGCTGGAAATGCCCCGGTCAATGCAGCTTCAGGTTTGAAGTGCTCCGGGTCTCAACAGCTTGATGCTGGAAGTGTTGGCAGTGCTGGAAGTGCCCCGGGTCAGTGGAGCTTGGGGCTGGAAGTGCCCCGAGTCAGTGCAGCTTGGGGCTGGAAGTGCCCCGAGTCAGTGCAGGGAGTCGGGGAGCAAGTCTGCCTCATGGCGTCGGCATTGCGGTCACTAATATTGAAGAAATCAGGCGTTGTAGAAACCATGATCAACTTTTCAGCTACTTTTCAGCTGCTTTGGAAATGTTCAGCCCACCAAATTTGAAAAATAAATGCAATTCTAAATTCCGAAATTCAAATAGCTGAGCTGACCCTTCGCACCACGTGATTGTAAAATGTTTATGTCCAGTGTGTGAGAGAATGCGTGTCATTCACGTGAGCGTGCGTGTTGGGTTCAGTTCGCGGCGCTTTGAGCCGATTCATGAAACTGGGTAAAGCGCCTATACAATACTCATTATTATTATTATTATTATTATTAAATACGAACGTAGAACAAGCCTACGTGCCCCCACCCCCCCCCCCCCCCCCCCCCCCCCCCCCCTCTGACCCAGACACTGGCCTGTGATGCTGATACTCGAGTCAGTGAACACTTTCAAGAACACACTTTTCACATAATATGATGTAGCAAACAAGTCTCCACAGCGTTGTTGTATGCTAAAACGCGCACTTTGTTACTGATTTCAAACACCACACCTGATTGTTTGATCGACTTTTTTCCCCCGTCGTGCCCACACTTTAAAGTATCTCGGCGTCTATCTGGCTGACAACAAGGCGTGGAAAACTTTTTAGTCAACGAATGCGTTTAATCCGAGCACCAACAACAGTCACTTGTGTCAAGAGATAATACCACAGACCCTTGTGAAGACGTGGGTCGTAGTAAATGACCCCAGAAACTTGCTTTTGCAACGACTGGAGCGATGCAGCCGACCCGGAGACGTTGATTGGTTGCTCTATTTATAGGGGTAGGTGGGTGGGTGTTTGGGTGTTTAGAGTCTTTTTATATCCCATACGTGTGATATCGTATCAAAGACGGGGCAACGAGGAAAAAGCCAGCACAAAACTAGTTAATATTTGGCTCCCGGCTCAGATTCGAACTCAACTCGAGCATTGAAAATCCAACACTCTTCCATTCGGCTATCATGGCTTTCTTGTTTAAAGCAAAAGTTTGGCACTGTCATCAGGAGGGTGGGCGGGTGTTAGGGGGTTTAACGTCCTTTTCCACCACATACGGGTGATATCAAAGACGGGGCAACGACGAAAAAGCCAGCACAAATATTTGGCCCCAGCCGGGATATGAACTCACGACCCGAGCATTAGAAGTCCAACGCTCTACCATTCGGCCTCCTCGGCTCCCCCTGTCATCAGGAAAAACATACGTACACTTAAGGATAACTAGCTATCTCTAAGGTTAGAAGCCGAAAATATACCACAATCACCACCACCACCACCACCACCACCACCCGCCCACCCACCCCCATCAAAAAAATAAAAATCATTGTAAATAATTAATTTTGTGTAAGGACTCTCATCAGTCTCCGCACTCAACACACTGGCGGTCATGTGTAGCAGACGATCTATTTAGCGGTTAACGGTAGTTGTCTCCTCCGCCAGAGGGCACTTGTACCCAGGCCAGCGTCTTCTCTCGCTGCAGTATCCTTCGTGTAAATTCTGCCTGTAACACAGCCAGGCAAAGGTCCCACAATCTATGTGTAAATTCGTGTAAATTCTGCCTGTAATACAGCCATGCAAAGGTCCCACAATCTATGTGTAAATTCGTGTAAATTCTGCCTGTAATACAGCCATGCAAAGGTCCCACAATCTATGTGTAAATTCGTGTAAATTCTGCCTGTAATACAGCCAGGCAAAGGTCCCACAATCTATGAACTTTAGCCTTAATGATAGAGGGTCGCTTACACACACACACACACGCACACACACACACACACACACACACACACACACACACACACACACACACACACACACACACACACACACATGCACGCACGCACGCACGCACGCACACTCACCAATCGTACTGCCAGAATGGAGCTCCGACTCATTAGGCAGCGTCAGCGTAACTGGCATTTGCCCCCACACCTCCATTCAGCGCGCACATAGTTTCTTTAAGGGTCTCCGCCCATCGTGTTGATGATGTCAGCAGAATTGTTTAACAGACTGAAATGAGTGAAATGTGATCATATCACCTGTTTCAATGTGCGCGTCGCCATTGAAAACACTTTATCCGGCAATCGTCAGTATTTTTGTCTGGCCGACAGCGTGGTATAGATTCAACTGCCGCATTATACTTCAGTACGTGACACAGTGTAATGAATGTGTGTGAAAGAGAGAGAGAGAGAGAGGGAGGGGGTGGGGGGTACAGACAGAGAGAGAGAGAGAGAGAGAGAGAGAGAATGACACTTATTTTTCATGGATGGAAGATTAGGTACAGCGTCCTTTCTTGTATCTTGTCCTTGTTACATTCTACTACTGCAACTGCTATTACTACTGCTACACACATTCTCTCTCTCAGAGAGAGAGAGAGACTGTGAGAGACTGAGAGAGAGAGAGAGAGAGAGAGAGAGATTCAATGATTGAATGAAACTGTATTACTCAGCGGCTGAGGAGTGGACACAGTCACAGACATCGCCATGTTGAGTGCCTGCCGTTGCTAAGTACTGCTGGTATGTTAGGGAAAAATCTACCTGTAAAATGCTACAAAGAACAAGGAAAAACTAAGCAAATAGGCACAGAAAATTACACACACGGAGAGAGAGAGAGAGAGAGAGAGAGAGACAGACAGACAGACAGACAGACAGACACAGGCACAGAGAGAGTCACACACACACACACACACACACACACACACACACACACACACACACACACACACACACACACACACACACACACACGCACACACACACACACACACACACACACACACACACACACACACACACACACGGAGACAGATCCAGAGATATTTCTCATAAGTGAATGTGCCAGAGTGTGCTGAAATAAAGAACGTGCTAGAATCCGTTTAGGGCTTCCAGTAACTGGGACCATTCCACCGATAGAAGCATTTGCAACAAACAAAAAAACCCCAACTGTCAAACACCTTGAATACATGTTTGTGCCCTATCATCAACATCGCTTTTGAATGGGATTGGAAGTTGTGGGCGAACGACTGATGTCGATGGTATATATATAAATGTCCACAAGTTCATTTAGTGCACAGAACGCTTCAATGTGCATTGCCGTTTTACACACGGTGCACTGACCCGCTAAACATTGTAAAAAAAAAAAAAAAAAAAGACATGCGTGATTTTCGTGATGTCTGTAGTTGGTAGGGCAGTGTGTATGCCAGGGGGTTGCAGGAGGAGGCAAGCAACCAGTAAAGCTGGGACTTTTTGTGCACAAGAGTGGCAAAGTTGACGCGTGTGGAGTTGGGTGGAGTGGCTTTTTGGCCGAAACAGAAAGTAGACCTGCATTACTCCAGTGAGGTCTTGAGCGGAAAGGAGACATTCAGTTGTTGTTTCTTCTAAACTCCTCTCAAGTACTAGTCTGTACATTGTAATCTTTGTTTCTAGTTTGAAGCATTTTTAGGGGTGACTATGATGCCTGAGGCTAACAGGGAATATATCGGGGTTTTGAGACCTCGTGCATTTGTATTCTTTGACCACACACATACACACTTTCACACACACACACACACACACACACACACACACACACACACACACACACACACACACACACACACACACACGACCCCGTAGTACTGTAAACGCCGAGGTTTTTATCAGCTGAGGGCCATCCCCTCTGGACAGGCGCTCATCTCTTGGGAAAACACAAGGTGCGACATGAAAGGGGAGGCGACCTGACTGATCAATAGAATGCTGGCCGCGGGAGTGGCCTGCCCTTGTGACCTTTGTCTGTAAAAACAGCCATTATCTCGTCCACACATCGACAGTTCCCGGACGTTTCTGGCCACGCATGATCTTTTGTCGGGAGAGTTTTGTTTGTTTGTTCCAGGCCGGGAGGACCACATCAAAAGCAAGTTACCTGAAAGACGTGTAATGGCGGGGAAGCAAATAGCCTTGTAGTAAATAAGACAAATAGCTCACAGAACCGAGGCTTGAGAGCGGTTTGAGCCAAGGGAGGGGAAGGGGAGGGGGGGGGGGTACGGCTGGTGAAGGGGAGGGTGGAGTTTGGGGAGGGATTTGCCATGGTTTAACCAATGGTCTGAGATCAGTTGTGCCGGATTCCTCCTCCCCCCCCCAAAAAAAAGCCACCAGTTCACCCAAAAATCCCAACCTAACGAACAACCACCCGGAAGAGACGCCCCTCCCCACCCTCAGAAAAAAAACAACATCAACAACCACAAAACACAAACAAAGAAACAAACAAAAGGCAAAAAACAAAATCAGCAAACAAACAAATAAAAACAAGAAAAAACACCCCTCCCTCCGAAACAATAACAACAGCATCCCCCCCCCCCCCACCACCACCAAAAACAAACCCCAAAACCCTAAAACAACAAAACGAAAACAAAACAAAAATTGAAAAAATCCAAACTACTACACCCTAAATAAACAAACAAAACACAAAACAAGAAACAACAAAACAGTAACACACACACACACACACACACACACACACACACACACACACACACACACACACACACACACACACACACACACACACACACACACACACACACACCAACCCACCCCCACCATCACCACCACAAAAAAGCCCAAAAAATACGACAACAACAAAAGACAAAAAAAGGAAAACAGCTAACAGACAGTCAGCTAAACATGTTTGAAACAACACTGTAATGTGCAGTGGTCTGAGAAGGGGGCCGCCAGGGCTGGAGATGGTTGGGTTTGGCACGGTTTGACGAATACTAGAAATCGTCAACGATAAGACAGAAGATAAACCAACGGTCTTTGGAGTAACACTGACGTCAGTGATATGTGCTCAGTGTTGGGAGATGCGCTGTCCTTGGTTGCCGGGTGGAGATTATAGGGCTGTGGCATGATGTTTGAGATCCTCTTGAAAGAAAGAGAAAGTGTACATACTTGTGATAAATACTATATTACAATCTGACACACAACAAACACAAACAGAAGAACTGAATCAGCTGGAAAAAGTGCAGCTTGTCACTGGAGAGAGGAAGATTTTCGAACTCGATATCGCGAGGCACGCACGCACGCACGCGCACACACACACACACACACACACACACACACACACACACACACACACACACACACACACACACACACACACACACACACACACACGCACGCACACACTGTCCAGCTTAGTAAATCCTTTGCGCGTGCATATGACATCTCTCTCTCTCTCTCTCTCTCTCTCTCTCTCTCTCTCAGGCTCTCTCTCTTTGTGCTTTGACTGAATTTACACTTGCACCTGGCATCCCAATCCAATCCTGTTTCCGCGGCGCCCGTTCACAAAGACTGAAGCACAAACCTTTTGATAATGCACCCTGTGTGGCAGAGAATGTTTTGAATATTCATGAAAGGAGGCGGTGCAGCTGACACTTTCTTGTCAATTTCATCCGCCCACAAATCACCAGCTGAAGTTACTCATCAACAAGTTTATTGTCATCCCCCCCCCTCCCCGTCCCTCCGACCTTGTCTGTGTTTCTTCCCCCCCCCCCTCTCTCTCTCTCTCTCTCTCTCTCTCTCGGGGAGTCGGCCGCCGTCATTGGAAGGGAGCCGCAAACGGAGAGAACTTGCAGACCGGAAGTTGCGCGCTGGCTGGTACGCAGGTATCAGTCCCTGCAGGTACTGGGTGTAGTGTTGTGAATGCAAGTGTTATGTCAAGGAGAGGACTTTGTCGTCCACACCGTGACGCAGCTGCACGGGGAGCCAGTGAAGTGCCTTGAGAACAGCAGTGATGTAGTCAGTGACTTTCGAGCGGGAGACAATCCTAGCAGCCCAGTTCTGTGCAGCTGGTAGTCCAGATAATGACTCGATATAAGGGAATGGGGGGTATAGACAGCATTAATTATTGTCGTTATTACAGCTAATGAGAGACCTTGAAACGAGATAAATGACCAAATAAGGGAGTTAGTACTAGATAATATTAATTACCGCCCCGTCGTTATCACAGCTAATCAGAGTCCTTGAAACGAGATAAATCAGTGACCAAATAAGGGAGTCAGGTCTAGACAATATTAATTACCGCCTAGTAGGTATTGCAGCCAATCACAGAATTTGAAACGAGATACATCACGCGACGACCAATTTCAGTTCCAAATAGGATTAAATATCGCCACCAAGGTGCTTATTGAAGTCACCCAGAAAAAGTGTCACGTGTAGAATGAGAAATGGCTGGTCCAAACCACCTGCTACAGCCTGATACAGTTACACGTACTTCACATTACTGGTCACGTGTTTTGATATGGAAGCCCCGACTGGCTGTCTTAATTTCGATGACGTAATTGCATCAGACCTAAATGTAATGCCGTCTTTGTCCGATTCCCCAGCGAAACAAAGACTACATACCACACAGTTGTATTAGTGGATGGCGCACATATTATTATAGTAATTTTCTAATCCCCCCCACCCTTGCCTCCACACACACACACACACACACACACACACACACACACACACACACACACACACACACACACACACACACACACGCATTTTCTCGAGTGCCTGTGATCTTGACATGCTTTCCATCAACTCTCATTGACATTCACAGAAAGCAAAAATCACATAATTTATTTAAATTACAGACAAAGGGCTTACCGGTGCATGATTTACCAAACAAAAACAAAAAAAATTGACGGTCCTGTCAAAGCTCGGGTCGTGAGTTCGAATCCCATATGGGACCCAAACATTTGTACTGGACGTTTTCCCGTTGCCCCGTCTCTGATCTAGCCTTGTCTCTTAAAAGCCCATGCAAAAATCGCAATTTTCCTTGAAATCTTCAGATCACTAGGATCCACTTCAAGCCACTATTATGTAATCTGCAGCGGTCTCGGACCTAGCGGGGAAGGTCCATGCCTTGCAGGTGAAATCAAGTCAAAGTCTTTTATTTTTCCTGACCCACTCGTGGCATTGGGGAAAAAAAACAGCAGAAAATATACATACAAGAACCATCAAGTTTGATAGAGTGGTTACAATGAAGAAGAATAGTTGACTTACCCTTTTTCACCTAATAATAAACTGATCAGACACAACAGACAAGACAAAACCAAAATAATAATTAACACCCACGCACACATACACTAATCCTCAATCTGACAAAGTATCTAAACACAATTGTACCAGATACCTCTACGCCGTAATAGTGGTTTGAAGTGGCTCCTTATGGTGCGCAGTGGCTTGTTCCTTTTAACAAGTCTTATCAAATAGCGGGCGGAGGGTGGTCGGGGTTGGGCTGTTAAGAGTTTTTAATGAAGTGCCGATCCGAGAGCTAAACTAGCGCATCGCAGTAAACTGTTCCAAGTTCAAAATTTCTCATCCTGCGTGTCACCAGCAGCGTGGGTTTCGTGGACAGCTTTGTCTCTGGTTTCTATGACGTCCTCCAGGGCCTTGGCATTGGTCTCCCGGATCTTGAGAAACGCCAGAGAACTGAGGACCATCAGCGCGGCCACGATTGCGTACGGCACAGCGGGGCTGGTCGTGTACTGAAACAGTCATTCGGAAACGATGGGGTGAGAGCGCTGGTCTAATAGCTATAGCGCGTCGGTTTCTTTCCCGGTTATCCGGCTTTTCTCCAGCCCCCCACCCCCCACCCCCCCCCCCCAAAAAAAAAAAATATATATATATATATATATATAGAGAGAGAGAGAGAGAGAGGTATTGGGTGGCGCTGCACCGCGGCGACGCATTTTCCCCGGAAGAAGCAGCCCAGGAAGACTTGACTTACCAAAAACACAAGTTGTGGAGCGAGAATCGCGCCGACCCTAGAGGCTGTGTTGCAGGCTCCGTAGCCAATGTTCCTGCAGCCAGTAACACAACCGAATATTAATGATGATAATAATAATAATCAAGACGACTTACCCTACCCCTTTGACATGGAAAGCGAGACCACGCCGCTATATCATATATAGTTGCGTAGAATCGAACATAGGAATAAATATAATCAGGGTATTTCAGTGACATGCGTAGGACAGATATGAGGCACGTGCAAATAACATGCACCCAAGAACAAACACTGGTCCAGGTTCTAAGTTGTGTCAGATAAGTCTAACACGTCTCCTGGTGGAGTGGCAGGTGTGTGTGTGTGTGTGTGTGTGTGTGTGTGTGTGTGTGTGTGTGTGTGTGTGTGTGTGTGTGTGTGTGTGTGTGTGCGTGTGTGTGTGTGTGTGACTTTTGGTTTATTAGCTTATATTGTAATTGTGTGACGCTCCTTGGGCCCACTTAGTGGGGACACTGCGCTAGACAAAAATGTAGTAGTAGTAGTAGTAATCGTATGAAAGGTTCAGACCTGACAACAGTAGGAAAGTTCTCCGCCGAGAAGACAAGCACTGCGGCCCATCCACCTCCCATGGCCAGCTTGGAGAATATCACCAGTCCGTTTACAACGGATCCTGACACGTCTGCAGAATGGAATACTATACATGAAAATTAATAAATACTTGTTTCTATGCTTACACACAAGCCAACTTGGAAAAGCGCGGAAAATAGTCTGAGCACTTACAGTCCCGCGGGCATTCGGATCAGCTCAGTGCGACAAACGAACCAATGCTCCCCCCCCCACCCCCACCCCACCCACCTCTCTCTCTCTCTCTCTCTCTGAATGGAAATAACTGACCAGTCTTGTCAGACCAATCTTGTTTTTGGAAGAGAGACGAAGAGTCTAAATAATAATTATCAACATTTTATAATAAAGTGCTATGTATTTACATTCCCACGCAAACATTCCCATTCTCTCTCTATCATGCGTATGTATTTTTCCGTTGTAAAATTAAGGATAGTTATCGTTATCGTTATCTCTCTCTCTCTCTCTCTCTCTCTCTCTCTCTCTCTCTCTCTCTCTCTCTCTCTCTCAAGGACAAGATTAGAGACAGGTCTTTGTACCTATAGTTTTTTTTAATCTTTGTAAAATAAAGTGTCATTGTCATTGTCGTTGTCAATCATTGTCATTGTTCCCCCCCCCCACCCTCTACACTCACACACACACACACACACACACACACACACACACACACACACACACACACACACACACACACACACACACGTCGACTCTTGGTTTAAAATCGACACTGACTATTATGAGACAGGTCTCTGCTCAGAAAAAGTCAGTAATGTGTATAATGGCTTCCCTTTGCTTCCGCTCGGTAGATTTGTACAGCTAGTTAGTAAACTAATCAATAACCATACTTCTACCATAAATGGGATAATGTGGGCAAATTCGTGCTTCAGTGCTTATATGAGAGAAAATGCAGGAAAATGATTATTTCCGGTAAATACGTCCACACGGTCTACTAATGCCAGAAAATTGGAGAGAAGGGATACTTTTTCCAAAGAAATATTCACCATAATGACAGTACTTAACCTATTAGTTAATAACAGTTCTAAGCGAACATGGACTCCCGCCCATATTGAATGGACTTTCGTGGCACGAGACGATTCTACCAGAACTCGTTGGTTGCAGCTTTACAATGATAAAACAAGATGGCCATCAGCCCAATATGTTGTTTCCATTTAATCACCTGTTGTCGTCACGGTCGTTCTTCTGTAATGCCAAGTATCCGGGAGTACACACACGCGCGCACTCTCTCTCTCTCTCTCTCTCTCTCTCTCTCTCTCTCTCTCTCTTACGTCCTTGAAAAATAAAGTGTCATTGTCATTCTCTCTCTCTCTCTCTCTCTCTCTCTCTCTCTCTCTCTCTCTCTCTCTCTCTCTTTTACATCCTTGAAAAATAAAGTCTCTCTCTCTCTCTCTCTCTCTCTTTTACATCCTTGAAAAATAAAGTGTCATTGTCATTCTCTCTCTCTCTCTCTCTGAATGGAAATAACTGACCAGTCTTGTCAGACCAATCTTGTTTTTGGAAGAGAGACGAAGAATCTAAATAATAATTATCAACATTTTATAATGAAGTGCTATGTATTTACATTCCCGCGTTTAAACGGAGTGACTGACCTAATGCTTTGGTGATGATGACAGCCACTGACGTCACACCAGCCAGCATGTACAGGGCGAACGCAGTCCAGCGACGACCGATTCTGTGCAAAATGGTCAAATCACTTGTCAATCTAGCATCAAAATACTCCACACAGTAGGCTAAACAAAAACAAGCGAACAAACAAAATACATGTGTATCATCGTTTGATAAAAATCAGTTGTGATGACTGATGACGATGACAGCGACGACGACTGACGACGATGATGGCGATGATGATGATGACGATGGTCATCATCATCATCATCTGTTGATGAGACACGCGTGAACGTTACTCGGTCTCTATTCATGAAGCAGGCCGCCAAACGAAACAAGCCTTTGCCATACGTACTGTTCTAGCCAAACTTGCTCAAGGGAAACAACACGAAACAATCAGCATCGCTGTGACATGGTTAGCTCCCGTCCCTGGCTCACGTTCTCATGGACAATCACTGATTTGGGGAGAGGGGGGGGGGGATTTTGTTTGTTTGGTTGGTTGGTTGGTTGGTTCATGTGTGCGTGCGTGTGTTTGCGAGTGTGTTTGATATCTGACTCTGTGACTGGAGTCAGCTCGGGAATGGACGACTCCACTCCTGTCAATCAAAAGGATAGAACCCTCCAGAATTCAGCCAATCGCGTTCCGCGGCATAATGAACACAACACGTGGCATGGTCTGGCATACTTTTTGCCAGACACTACGAAGAGGGAAGCACGTGTAGTTTGATATGACTGAAACATGGAAAGAAAGCAGTAAGTCCACTAATGTCATTAAAATTTTTTTAGAGAAAACGACCATGAAATCAATCACTTTCATCTTGAAATCACCGCTTTCCCCCTACAATGTCGTCCTGTGGATGGACGTACTGTGTTTTGCCAACACACGGAAGAGTAAAGGTGCGGGGCTTAAACCTGGGGGCTTGCCTAGTGGAGGCGTCTATTGACCAGACGCGAGAAGAAATGTCCGTCCAAATTTTCATTGCCAGCCTCCCGGTACATGTACCCAGCTTAGACGAACATTACCGCTACGATCTTCCAGCACCTCACTTGTTATTGAGATACGCTGAGATAAGCTGGGCAGGTGCATCCACTATAGACAGGAGAAACAGGTTGAGGTAGAGGTTCCCAGACAAGTTCTCCGCTCCAAATGCCAGGAAATAGAACACAGCTCCACTGGAAAACCTGCAACATACGAATAAATACATCTGTAGGGTATGGATATTTACATAGGTCTTCTATGAAACCTCGTAAAAAAAAAATGATAATTCAGAATTATTACATTGTATAGGCGCTTTTATTTCAGTTACTTTGGCTCAAGGCGCTGCCAGCTGTAGACACCAAGCTCATGCACATACGCCAGTATTCTCTCACACACAGTACAATTACCTGGACCCGTATGTAAAACTCGAGGTTAATTTAACCAACGGCTACGGGCCTAACCCTAACCTAGGACAAAAGAAACCCCGAAACAAAATTAAATAAAAAAGGAAGCAAAGAAAGAAAGACAACTATCCTTTAACGGCATAGGCACCTTGCTGGACCCGCTTCCTGATGTAAAACACAAAAAAAAAAAAAAAAACCAGAAAATTTAACCCTAGAGCTACTTTAGTTCGAGGTTAGACTCTAACGCGGGGCTAAACTCCCTAACCCCGACTTTTACATGCGGGCCCTAGTGTGAGTGGTCGGCTTAGCTATTCATGTTTTGAAATTTCAAAATCGCATTCAGTTTAAATAATGTTTTGGGTTGAACATTTCCAAAGCAGAGGGGGGAGGGGGGGGGAGGAAGCCGGAGGACCCGGACAAACCCCCGACGGCTGGCCCGAATGAACTGTGCCACATACTTCAGCAGAAAAAATTCTTTGCTCCAAGTGGGACTCGAACCTCAGTCTTTCGCATAGCTGGCAGGAGGCGTTAGGCCAACCTCCGACTACCACCGATCGCCCAGTAATTTTAGAATGTGCGCCCTTTTCTCACTCACCACACAAAGAAGAGAAGGAAGGAGCGGCGAGCCAGGGCCCCGGTGCGAAACAGGTCGAGGAAGGTGTAGGTCCGGTCGGCACGTGCTTTGCTGGCCTCCGCACTGGCCAGCGCGCGAGTTCTTGTGGCGTCAGGCTGGGGCTTGCCGTTCTGTCTTGCTGCCCGACACAGGATGGCCTGCGCCTCCTCCACGCGCCCGTGAACCAGCAGCCAACGGACGCTCTCCGGCATAAAGCTGCACGTGAGACACGGGTGAAGGGAAAAACAGTGTATATCTGTGGCGTAATGACACGAATTGGCATTGGGATCAAGTGTTGTGTTTGTTTGAGGGACCTTGTTTTGCGAGTGTGCTAGTTTGTAGTGATGTTTGTTGTCATGAAAAAGCGTGATTTTCTTGCATGCAGTACCAAAAAACAACTTTCACAAGTATATTTTGCGTAAGACGTTTTGTTGTTGTTGTTGTTGTTATTTGTTTCTTTGTTGTTGTTCTTTGTTTGTTTGTTTGTTTCTTTGTTGTTTTTTGTTGTTGGTTGGGGTTTTTGTTGTTGTTGCTGTTGTTGTTTTTGTTTGTTTTGTTTTGTTTTCTTGTTTGTTTGTTGTTGTTGTTGTTGGTTTTGTTTGTTTGTTTGTTTGTTTTGGGGGGGGGTATTTGTGTTGTTGTTGTTTGGGTTTTTTGGTAACTTTATTAACCCTATCGGGAAATTCGGGTTGCTTCTTCCGGGGGAAGCGTCGCCGCGGTGCAGCGCCACCCAACCTACCTTTCCCAGTTTTCAATTTTGCTGGGGGGGGGGGGGGGGGCGGATAACCCGGAGAGAAACCCCCGATGAGCAGCGCGGTATGCAGGAAAACCGGTATCGTATATCACAAGCTCGACAGCCGTTCAGCTGGGCAGCGGCTAAGTCAGACGCACTACCCATTACACCACCGCTCACCGCTAAACTGAATCACCCCTAATTTGAAAGAACTGACGTATATAATTTATAAATCAGTGATCTTACAACCAGGCGACGAGGAATGGTACAGTAAAGGCGGCGACGTAGATACCGATATACTGCCAGTCATGTAGCAGCCAGGCCACCAGTGCCAGCAGGGAAGCCCCTAGACAGATCAGAAATTCAGGTCTAGATTTGGTTGGTTGGGGGAGGGGGGGGGGGGGAAATGACGTACTCCTCCACCCCAAGAAGGTGATTTCAAGGACAAGGAAACGCATGGGTTTCCGGTTGGTCGCCATTGTTACTTGAGGTTCTCGGAAGGTTATTTTAGGCTCACTTCCATCTATTCAAGTTATTTCCACTTCATAATTATTTCCCCATTTTCACTTATTCCGAAGTCGTCTGCTGTTTCAAGAATTACATCCATGGTTGATGAAAAGTTAGGTCACAAGTTTTCAAACGTCTGTTTCCAATACATATGCACAAAATCACAGTTCTTACACAAAATCTTTTCGAAAAGCTTTGGCGACTGAAGTACCAAATGCATTACAGTATAGGAGTCAATCCTGACGTGTTCCAGCACATGACACGTTCACTCCACGTGATATACAGTGCTTGATCTGACCCGAACTGTTTCAGCTCATGGACAGAGAACCAGACAAATGCCACTCTTGTCCCATACCTATAGGCCACGCCGGAATGGCCCCCAGTACTGTCCGCCAGTTGATGTCCGTGAACTCCATGGTCAGAGCGAAGTACGGCACGAGGTAACCTCCGCCGCAGAAGCCGGCCCCACAGCGCGTGATGATGAACACGATCCAGTCCGGAGAGAAGGCGTTCACTAAACTGAACAGCACCTGACCTGAACAGATTCTTCCAGCATAACAGCTGCGATGATTGGTTAATGCTGATGATGGTGTTACAGCTAGTACTGATAACAACTGCGATGATCGGTTGATGCTAATGAGATGATGGGTTAATGCTAATGAGATGATGGGTTAATGTTAATGTGAAGATGGGTTAATGCTAATGAGATGATGGGTTGATGCTAATGAGATGACGGGTTGATGCTAATGAGATGATGGGTTATGCTAATGAGATGATGGGTTAATGCTAATGAGATTACGGGTTAATGCTAATGATATGATGGGTTAACGCTAACCAGAGGATGGCCGGGTTAATGCTAATGAGATGATGGTCGGGTTAATGCTAATTAGCGATGATGTTGCAACTGGCATAACAACTGCGATGATTGGTTTATGCTAATGCTAATGCTAATGCTGATAATAATAATGATAATAATAATGTAGGAGACTTATACGGCGCATATACATGTACACAACAGCGCCGAATGGTGATGTTACAACTAACATAACAACTGCGATGACTGGTTAATGCAAATGATGATGTTACAACTAGCCTAACCGACAACTGCGATGATTGGTTAATGCTAATAATGATGTTACAACTAGCATAACAACTGCAATAATTGGTTAATGCTAACGATGATAATAGAACTAGCATAAAAACTGCGATGATTGGTTAATGCTAATAATTATGTTACAGCCAGCACAACAACTGCGACGACTGGTTAATGCTAATGATGATGTTACAACTAGCATAGCAACCGAACTGAACTTTAATAATCTGTGTATTTACTGTTCCATGTTTAAAACAAGCCAAAAGAAATATTTGTCATGTTTATCAGACAATAAAGTTGCCTCTTAGAAGCTCATGACTAATCGCAGTTTTAATTGAAATCTTCACACCAATAGGTGCCACTTGAACCCATTAATATGCAATCCACGGCGGTCTCCGGCCAAGCAGGGAAGGCCTACGCCTTGCATAATACTGACTGGCTTGAAGTGGCTCATACTGGTGTGCAGTAGCTTGTTCTTTTTAACCACGAGTATCATATAGTGGGCGGGGGGGGGGGGGGGGGGGGGTCGGATTTGGGCTCTAAGTCTAAGGGTTATACTGACTATTGAATTGAATATTGAATGATACAGAGAAGCAGTTTGTTACCTACACCTGAACATAACAATGATGATAAGTCTAAGCCTTCCATTTTAATTCCAACTCCGACATGACAATGAGGATGATGCTGCATGACTGATCTGCAGCTATGGAGGTCCGCGTGGTTACCTATCAGCATGAGGATGGAGGTTTTCTTTCTGCCCCAGATGTCTGCTGCCTGGCCCGCCACTAAGGCTCCCAGCAGCACTCCCGCCATCTGTACTGACGTTATGGTTGAGCTCACCCACTTCTGGTCACACACCAACGACCACTGGCAGAAAACAAATAGCTTTTTTGTTGTTGTTTGTTTGCTTGTTTTTGAAGGTGCTGTTTGTGTGTGTGTGTGTGTGTGTGTGTGTGTGTGTGTGTGTGTGTGTGTGTGTGTGTGTGTGTGTGTGTTTTGGGGGGTGTTTTTTGTTGTTGTTGTTGTTGTTGTTGTTGTTATTTTGGGTTGGGGGGGGGGGTTGCCCAACTCTTCGCCAGCTCCAGTGGTATACCTCCCAGGCTATGGGTGGAATCCATGGAGGCTCAAAAGCTTGGGCAATTAATATTATGCATGATGAAGAGGGTGGTGGAAACATGATGCTATGGAGGTCCACATTTATTGAATTCTTGGACCTTTGGCATGATGCATGAGAATTTCAAATAAAGCTCTGTCTGGCGAAGCAAAAATGAAACAAAACCAAAGTTTTCCTAAAGTGCCCACAATGGGCCATCCAAAGCCCCACGCATACCCCTTTACGTGATTTTTTTTTACCTACTTGCTCGTGGAATTAATAATAATAATAAACTGCTTTTATATACAGCGCAGTATCACACACACACACACACACACACACACACACACACACACACACACACACACACACACACACACACATTAATTTGTTTCTCACCTCACCAACCACCGTTCTCATGCTCTTGTCAAAGCGGTAGGCCGGGCACCTGCTTCCGTTCACGTAGCAGCTCTTGAGTAGATCGGTCCCATTCCACCGACCACTCACACTGTCGTTTGTGATGTCACTTCCGTTCTCCGCGGGGTTGCCAAGGAGACACCACCAGTCTGGCGTGGCTCCGGCGAAAGACATGTAAAGAAAGACGCCGGCCACTGAAGCCTTGGTTCCAAATCCAACGCTCCAGACCAGGATCTGGAAACAGCCGTGACCTCCCACGCTGGAGACGAGTTTGTCAAGGTCATCGTCAGGGTCAATGTCAGGAGAGGAAGTGAAGGTCGTGGGAGACTCCGTCTTCTTCTCCTCCTGTGTCATGTTTTCTGCACGGGAAACCGTGAGGTACTTGTTACGTATTCGGGAAGGGGGGGGGGGGAGGGGACTCAGGAACCAAGCCAATGATAGCTAGGACCTCGACCTCTTAGCCACGTGACTGGGGTCAGGGAGGGGGGGGGGACGTCAAAAGGACACTTTTGAATTACTAGTATATGCGTCAGTGAGTTTGACCCTGTCTTGGTGTCATATTGTGGTACACTAAGGTTTCAGTTCTATTTTAATTTCAATATAGTGAGCAGCACATTGCCAAAAGGCTGCAACCTTCTTAAGTTCATACTTGTTCGAATTTAGTCAATAGGCCTACGTCTTAATGTGACTGAGTATGTATGTGCCAGTGACAGTAAGTTAAAGTTGCAGCATGCAAGTGTGGGTAATTGCAAAGCAGCTGTTTTAAACCCAAACAAATTCGTCGTGTTTATACATATGGTGATAAAAGTTTGTTCATGTTATGTTTACGTTACGTTGTGTTATGTTGTTATGGAAACGAACGAATCACCTACCGAACGGCTGGCACAAAAAGCACAGAATCCGAACGTTGTCTAGACCGGGTGGTATTCAAAACGGAGATCGAAAATGGCCGCACTGTTTCTAAAATATTGTCGACGGCGGGTGAGGTATAAAAAGCCTGACAACTAGGCAGTGCTCTGAAAACCTTATCTCAGATATGCCTCAGAATTATGCAGGCCCTATTTTATGCCGGCGCAAACCTTGGTACTTTTATCTTCGGTGTTCTGACAAGGCCGACACTGATGGAGACTGGAGGCTTGGTTTCTTCAGCGACAGTACCGAGTGTGTACCTATATGGGTTTTATCTTATCCGCAAACAATATTATGCACTATGGCGTGAGGGTCTTACACTTGTTTATGCCATGCGGGGAGGTCGGGTAAACGCCCTTGGTTTGCGATACGCTGTGCCGTGGTGTTACGTAGGTAAAAACACACTAGCGTGCTAGTTAGGTGATACGCTGTACGGTGGTGTCACTGACGTAGGTAAAACACACTAGCGTGCTAGTTAGGTGATACGCTGTACGGTGGTGTCACTGACGTAGGTAAAAACACACTAGCTTGCTAGTTAGGTGATACGCTGTACGGTGGTGTCACTGACGTAGGTAAAAACACACTAGCTTGCTAGTTAGGTGATACGCTGTACGGTGGTGTCACTGACGTAGGTAAAACACACTAGCTTGCTAGTTAGGTGATACGCTGTACGGTGGTGTCACTGACGTAGGTAAAACACACTAGCTTGCTAGTTAGGTGATACGCTGTACGGTGGTGTCACTGACGTAGGTAAAAACACACTAGCTTGCTAGTTAGGTGATACGCTGTACGGTGGTGTCACTGACGAAGGTAAACACACACTAGCTTGCTAGTTAGGTGATACGCTGTACGGTGGTGACACTGACGTAGGTAAACACACACTAGCTTGCTAGTTAGGTGATACGCTGTACGGTGGTGTCACTGGCGTAGGTAAAAACACACTAGCTTGCTAGTTAGGTGATACGCTGTACGGTGGTGTCACTGACGTAGGTAAACACACACTAGCTTGCTAGTTAGGTGATACGCTGTACGGTGGTGTCACTGACGTAGGTAAAACACACTAGCTTGCTAGTTAGGTGATACGCTGTACGGTGGTGTCACTGACGTAGGTAAAACACACTAGCTTGCTAGTTAGGTTTATATCTGACAAAGTATTAGTTTGTGCGAAGTTACATGTCGCAGGTAAAGCCCGAAAATAGCGGTAAGTGGGCATAATTTGACAAAATCGGCGAGATTTTAGTGTGCACAAATTCAGATTTAGAATAATAATCAGAATCAGTTTTAAAGTTTCAATACGTTTGTCAGTCAGGCATACAACAACGCTGTGTAAAACTGTTCCGTCATCGAATGATGGGCTAAGTCCGTGCATCAGAATCAGTCACTTGGAAAACAACTCATATCCATCTGAATTCCTTGTGGTGACTCTGCTTGGCGTCAGTCTGTGGTTGTTCTACGTACATGTACGTGAAAGCGTACTGCGTATTGAGCAGACGACGTTATTTTGGTAGCGGACTGACGACCATCTAGACGGCGCTGATCGGTGGCTATTTTCAGAAGATTTGTCGAGTCCCTGTCTGTTCAGGAGCGGAACGTAGGTTCAAAGAAAGTCGCATTTCTCTAACTTGATATCAGAAGTCACACTGGCAAAGTCACGAAAACGGTTGCGATGGACGGTCAGCCCAAGCGTCAGTCCTTCTACCTGGCAAATCAGTGACTTTACAGATTCGAAAGCGGCACCGAGTTTTTCATCTCAGCGACGTTAGGAATCATTATAGAGGCTTTAATTTCAGGGGCACACTGACGATCTCTCCTACGCAAACTTACCGAGTCCTCCAGTTGCGGTCGGCAGAAATGGAACACCCTCCGGCTTAGTAGACAGTCTTGATTCCTCTTCCATGTTGTGCATATGTAAGCAGGCAAACGGGTCCTGCAATGGAGGCTAGTTTTGTAAGGAGCTAAGCACCAAACAAACAAAATGTCGGTGGTGTGAGGGATGCTGCCTGGGTCAGGTGTGAGGCAAGTGTTCGCAAACTGGCAACTGGTTTGTGGTCAGTCGTCTATCTCCTCGGTATCTGCTTCTTCGGTTATCTCTTAAGACCCCAAGCCCGGCCCGGCACCCCCTGCCCACTATATGATACGACTGGTTAAGAATAAGCCACTGCACACCAGTAGAAGCCACCTCAAGCCACCACTACGCAAGGTGCAGTGTGGGCCTTCCATCCCTGCTAAGCCCGGAGACCGCTACAGCCGATTGCCGGAGGCTTGGTAGCTACGGCAAAAATTGCAACATCAAGTGGTTTCTTTCGAGGTAAACCACGAGAATTTCATATAGTAGTATCATGCAAGTTCTATTTACACACTTACAGTCCCACTCAGGCTGGCATTGAGGAGTCAAACGCAACAATGCCGGCACAGCTGCTAATAAGGTGCAGCGTAACTACATGGTTTCATATGGAAGCAAAAAGAGAAACACTTATGCCTACGTCTTGCCGTCCTACATGTAGCTGCTGCTACCTATATTCGGTTCCTGCGTCCAATTCAGACAAACAAACAAAACAAAAAAAGGCCCGCGAATATGTCAGTTCTGCAGTGTTCCAAACTACTCAGTTGATGTAGATATTTCTGCAAAGACATGAACAAGTACGTGTCCGTGCATGATAATCTCTGATTTTCCAGTCAAGCTTGGCGATGCTATACATTTAGGCCAGCACGTTGGTGACACCCCCCCCCCCCCCAAAAAAAAATAAATAAATAAATAAATAAATAAAATAAATAAATAAATAAACTAATAAACTAAAATAAAATAATAATAATGATAATAAATTTTACAAAAATTAAATAAATAAATAAAATAAATAATAAATAGAAAGGTGCAAGTTTGTGAACTGGGTACTTGTCCGGCCGGGACAAAGGGAACGTCATGTGCAAGGTGTCATCTTTATTAATTTTACACGCATCGTCAGTCCGTCGAGTCGACAGGGACCGCCGGCTTTACTTTTAGTCGTCCGGGGGTTGGTTGCACAGCACTTGTATCTCGGCCTCACTCTGTCAGGTCGGCCCAAAGCCGTAGTCAAGTCGGTCCATGTACAAAAAGTCTCGGCTTTCGGGCTCGTAGTCAGGGAGGTGGGGATGGCTGGAGTGAAGGGGGGGAGGGGAGGAGGAGCAGAAAGAAGTGAAGGGTCTACCGTAGACTTTGGTTGTGACTGGCTGATGGCTACAAGCAGTCCCAGACAATTTCCCAGCTCTGCTTTGGAAATGTTCAGCCCACCAAATTTAAAAAAATAAATGCAATTTTAAATTCCGAAATTTAAATAGCTGAGCTGACCCTTCGCACCACGTGATTGTAATGTGTTTATGTCCAGTGTGTGAGAGAATGCGTGTGATTCACGTGAGCGTGCGTGTTGGGTTCAATTCGCGGTGCTTTGAGCCGATTCAGGAAATTGGGTAAAGCGCCTATACAATACTCATTATTATTATTAACATGTTTGTGTTTTTTTCTGCGCTTGTTGCCAGCCAAGGCACACCGTACCTGTCCGTGAGCACATCTCACTACCCTTCCCCTTTCGCGCCACTCTTCCTCCTCTCTCCTTCCTCACCGCAAGAACGGCCATTGTGTCCAGGTGGTCACGTGATACACTGGAACATTTCTTTGACTGTGGATTATTTCTGGAATTGACCCAGCCTCTCGAGCTAGAGGCCATCCAAGCACCCACTCCACCCTCGAGCTAGAGGGCAAGTCATGTAATGCACGACTAATGTCATGACTACCTGAGTTAGGCCGTAGCTGACTTACAGTTAAAATAGTTTACTTACTAACCTTGTCTTATGGTGCCTTTTAGTCTGTGAGTGTGACTGTGACCTGTGATACAAATATCCTATGATGAAGAAATTTACTTCATCAACTTCAAATGGCATCCCAGTGGACAGTGCAAGGACAGCCATAAATTCACCTCCAAACCACACACACACATTCACACAAAACAACAACAAAATCACACACACACACACACACACACACACACACACACACACACACACACACAGAGTATTTAATGTAAACAGCAGAACTTTATTCAACTGTCAAACCAAACGTACTCGCATGTCAAACCAAGCTTACTAACGTGAAAACATACATATGTACAGCAAACACACGAAACTTGTTCAGAACTAACATGAACACTGTACATCAACGTACCTCTTTCGTTCACAAACAAGAACCCAACATACTATAGTAGTTCCTACACCAGACAGATTTTTCTTAACTCTTTGAAACTTTAATAAGAGATCTGTATTATGTATTTGACAAAAAAAAAACCAGCATTTACTGTAAGATGCAGAGTAAATCGTAGCGTCAAACAGTAAATGACCGTCAACATTTTCATCCAATCAATGTTTTGACCAAAGGTCTTTGCCCAATTTTCCCAACATAACTTACACGAAGCGAAACACGTTGGGATGAGTGTTTTCCAAATTCAACCCTTCAGAAAATGTGTGAAGGTTCTCGGGCAAAAATTTCAAAACTCACACGGGTGAAAGGGTAGGTGAGCGTCCGAACAGTTGGACATCCTATTCCAGCCAATATGGGTCATACCAAAGACAGGGAAATGAGGAAAAGGCCAGCACAAATATGTGACCCCCAGCCAGAATCTGAACTATTGACCCTCAAAGGTGAAAGACAAAATAAGTTTTTATTAATTTTGCACCAAACCTGGGATCTTGGGTGTCGTAGTTTTGTATTTAAATGTTGTTTAATGTGCTTAGGACAGATGATCTACATACATGTATTTGTCCCATAACTACACAACGAACAAACGAAACAACAAACAGTTTTAGGCGGTGGCAAAAAAGCTTTATGATTCCTCAGAATATACAAGCATGTTCCCTGTAATTTTCAAAAAGGGGTGAAGTCGCACCTACTTTTCAGTCGCTTCTACGCCTGCACCTTTTCACATGCAAGTACAAGGAATCAAAACTAGTAAAAGACCAAATAATAAAAAAGACTTAAATAACAAAAAATAAAAAATAGAAATAAATACATGAGAAGATGACAATAACTTAGCTTTGCTGGAAAACAGAATCTTTCAATTACCTAAACTTTATCACTCTTGGAACACTGCACAAATCATGCATTGTTCGTTGAGGATTTGCTAAGTGTGAGTGTCCAAGGCAGATTAAACAGAAAGGAAAAAAAAAAGCCGCCGTTATTAAACATTTTATGAAAGACTGCTTCAAAGTTTTGACGCACAAGACAATGTGCAGATCTGACTGACCCGAAACCAGTTTTGGGGATGAGAAATTTTAAATGTACCCAACACTAATTCTTCGGTGAAATTCCACTACAGCAAACGAACAGGCCTAAAATTTTGCTGAGAAACTTTTATATGCATAGTTCAGAAAAAAAAAATCCAAAAAGTCATATTGAACTGCAAAACTGATGCATTCACTGAATCCTTTCCCGGTGTTTCGACTAGTTTCTAACTCCGATCACTACCAGTTCTGTCAGTGCAACAGCTCGCACAATTTGGTGCGGTGGGTAATGGTAAGGGTACTGCGTAGCAAGGGTCTTATTATTTATCCGAGATCAGTCTCTTTGTGCTTTCCATTGCCGTCTTTCCGTACTTGGGTGCCTCAGCGATGCAGCCAAAAGCAGTTGTCACACCTGAAAAAGAATCAACGGTGAACTGAGAATCAAATCTGCATTACCGAGGCCATGCGCACATGCTTCTCTCACACACTGGACATGAACACACGCGTTAGGAAGGGTCAGCTCAGCTATCTATTTCAGAATTTTAGACTTGCATATATATATATAATATATATTTTAATTCTGTGGGCTGAACATTTCCAAAGCAGAGGGGCGGGACCCGGAGAGAACCCTCAACAGTCAGCCCGAATGAACAGTGCCACATACGAGAAAGAAGAAATCTTCGCCCGAAGTGGGACTCGAACCTGGCCTCTCGCACTGGTGACAAAGTCTTTACCACAAGACCACTGACCGCCGCGCCCAATATACCAATGTGTTACCACTATTCCAGGATTCTTTTTTTCTTTTCTTAACTGCGGTGAAAAGGAATGGGATCAATTCAACACTGCACTAATACTAGTGCACACCTGCGCACACAAACACAGAGAGGAAAATTTATCTCACCTTTATTCCAGGCCGTCAAGACAGAGTCATTCACCTTGTGTGAGGATGGAATCTAGATGTGAAAGAGAGAGAAAGGGAGAAATTAAAAAGACATGCAGCAGTGATCTACAGAGCTGAATTACAAGTACCAGTAATTTGGTAACTGATTATAAGGCTAACCATGAAACCTGCAAGTTTGCACTCCACCTTTCTCACGCGCACACACACACACACACACACACACACACACACACACACACACACACACACACACAGAGCCTTTTCCAGAATTTAGAGACAGCAAGGTACAATTTGGAATTAGTGCTTAAGTCAATGGCCACTAGGCCAATCCTCCAGATGACATGACTATAGTATAAACGCTGAGATAGCTGGGTTTTGTCAACATTGCCCCCCCCCCCCCCCCCTTCTTGTTGGGCGGATGTTGGAATTTAATATCTTTTTCCCACCACATATGGGTGATATCAAAGGCGGGGCAACAAGAAAAAGATCAGCACAAATTTATATTTGGCCCTGGCCAGGATTCGAACTCACAACCTGAGCACTGAAAGTCCAGCGCTCTACCATTCGGCTACCCCGGCTTCCCTCTTGTTGATTTCACAGAAACAAAGAGATGTCGGTGAGGGTGAGACAGGGCGCTACAGCAGTACAGGTTGAGGTGTCAGTCAATGACTGAACTATATCTAACCTTGTTCACATATTCTGACGCTGCGGGCGCTACTGTGGCACGGACATTTTCCAGAACTTTGGATCCGTGCGATGTGTCAGTGCTCCACACACCTTGCTCCACAGTGATGTACACTGCCCCTACGCCCAAGGCAAGTTTGGTCAATTGTCTGAAGAAAAAAAAGGAAAAAAACCAAACATATATATATATATATATATATATATATATATATATATATATATATATATATACTGGTCAGCTTTTAGGGTTCCTGGTTCAAACCTCTCCTTGTAAACTAGTGAACTAGGAATAAGATTAAAGTCTAGTCAGATTAAGTTCCAATTTGCTTGGTGGAGTCGCTCTGCTGTTAGAGGTGTCTACTTACAACATCAATACCCTACAAAGTACAACTTCAAGTTATAGTAAGTCACTACAAGTATATATGAAAGCATTATTCCTTGAGTATTACAACTAGCACAAAGCTAAAAGAACTATTCTGATGCCAAAGCTGATGTAAAAGGAAATAATAATAACCAGCACTGGACGTGGAACCAAACATGTATTTAAAAAAAAAAACCCAATGGCAGATAAAGTCATCAACACGTCAGCTTCATTTTTGTTTCCAAAACTTGATATGTAGATTACAGTGAGCTGATGAAAATCAATTTTCAAAACGTAAACATGAATACAGGGCTTAAAGTTCAACTGGTCCATGATCCAAAAGGAGAAAAAGGATGTAGGATACACTAGTCTATAGTGTGAAATGGCAAAACCACAAGTGCACATCTGCCTTGCAGATGCGTTGTGCTCGGGGTGTTCGGGGGAGATGCTCCCCTGGAATTTCTTTAAAAATTAGACTAAAATCTGTGCAGTTTGCAAGATATTAAGTGTTTTAGAGAAGGAAACACTTTTTCAGGGAAGGAAAATTTTAGCCAACAGCTGAAATCCACCAAAAGGTGGAAGATTTTAAGCCCTGATAACAAGTTTAAACTTCAACCATCAAATGTAAAAAAAAAACTAAAAAAAACTTAATGCACATAATGAACAATTTGAAAAAGTAAACAAGACAGGAACTTGCAATTCAAACAATTAATTAAAAATAAAGATAGAAGAGGAGCAGAGGTGGCACATAATGTACAGTTTATGCGCTGTGATTTAGTGTGGGTAAAAATCAGTAAGCAGCTTCATTCTATGGTTTACTTGAAAACCATTTTCCATAGATCTACTGTCCATGTTAGTGAACAGTGTGTGGGAAAAGTTTTGGTCAAAAGATGTGTGTGTGTGTGTGTGTGTGTGTGTGTGTGTGTGTGTGTGTGTGTGTGTGTGTGGTAGTTGTTGAATTTTCACACTTGCAATAACCTAGCTGGGATTTATCCCTGTATGTATACTGTTGTACGCCACCTCTACCAATGACAAACAACAAACATGAGGTGCAAGATTCAGCTTGGCTGTGACAGCCACATGTGAAGTTGGACGCAAAATTGGATGCACTACATTCCACTGTTTCCAGTGCAAAGCTGCAAAGGAAGATCAGAACTACCGTGCAACTTCACCGGCATACTGTCACTCAGTTGGTATGGTTCGCCAGCTATGGGGTGCAAATTCTGTATGTAACTTGAGTACAACAGTATATGCAGGAGTGGCAAATGTGCTCCAGCTCTAGAGCTACTCAGCGCAGTGATTCAATGATTGTATCTCGCCCTTCAGTCCAGTCAGCTCTCACAAGATTTCTTGTCCTATTTTCATTGAAAAGCTTGTTGCCGGAAAGCAAAATGGAATGCGACAGATACTATGCACGCACATGTATGTTGTATACATGTACATGTATACATCTTCACCATCTGATCGTTTAATCAATGCTTCCGTTTGTTACATATAATATATGTTACTGCCACATGACTTCAACTCGCGAGACCCAAATCCAAGATTTGCACCCCATCCCGTGCTGTTGGTGTAAACATGTCTGTTCCCCCTGCAAATGACTGGGATACATTTGCACCCCCCCCCCCCCCCCAACACGTGAACTATACCAACTGAGCCATACTGTCTGTACGCCAAGTTGTTGACAGATACCTCATCCATGGACGCATTGTGAGCACGTACACTCCAGCGGACAGGACTTGATCATAAAAATAGGTAGAAATCTTTGTTTTTGTTATTTTAGATTTTAGTTTGTTCCGAGCCAAAGCATTGCCCTCGCGTATCATGGACAACTCATTTTGGTCCTGTCCGGACCAAAACTTGTCTTCGGTGGCAATTTATCTTCAAGAAAACCTGGAGAAAAGAAGAAAGGCGTGAGAAATTCCTCAGACTAGTGAACAAATTCGGCCTTTATCTTTGGTCTGCTGATTTGCTGCGTTTGGTGTACAATACTCGGTAACAGTGAAGTACTTTGTTGGGAAAAGAAGCCAAATTTCGTCACGGCCGTTTTTGAGATGTGAAGGTCAACCTTGTCGCGTAAAAACACGCGATCTTTATCCCGATGTATCTTTGTATCCAAACAGCGCTTTGTTAAAGTAAAGTTCTTCTCCTATCACCATCTCCCAATTGCCTCTGACTCGGTCTGCTAAGGTAACGTTCGTTTTCGATTTCACCACTTACTTGACGATGCTGACCGCCATCTTCACCGAAAATTGTTGACAGGAACCAGAGTGACGTGCCTTGCACAGTGGCCTCGGTAGCTTAGGGGTATTGTCGGACTGTTCCCCCGCACATCAGTAAGCAGAGTCTCTGCTGTAAGACAGCGTTTGGGAACACAGTGTACGGCCGGTATCTCTTTTCTCGAATTTGTCACACAGCTCACAATTTACTCAGAAGTGGTCAGTTTTTCATGACTAATTCCCTCACACACACACACACACACACACAGAGTCTCTCTCACATACCCAACTCAGAAATGCAGAATGGGTTGGGAACGGTTCTTTATTTTTCAACACCACTCACATACTATGAACACCTAAAAGAAGCTGCAACTTTGAAAAAGGGAAACAATGCACCAGGAAAGATGTACTGTATGCATCAAGATGTTCACAGTAATAATTATGTGCTAAATACTGGAGTGTACATGTATTGCTTCAACTGTCCCAGACTGCATACCCTCTGTCACTGGCTGTTTCTGTCAGCAAAAGTGATGAAGTATGTAAGAAATGTATCAGAAGGAGGCAAAACAATCAAAATTTCCTGTGGAAAATAGCATCCCTCGAGTAAACACTGATGACATGATGTTTCTGCATATATACATATTGCATTCAAATTTTCATCTAAAAATCTTGGGTTTTTTTGTTTTTTTTAATAATTAAATTGAGCTCATATTACACAACCGTTTTATTTTTCACCAAATGACATACTGACATTAAAAGGTTTTTCATTCTTGAATAATATCACTTACAACATATAAACATTACGTGCAAGTGCATGCATCACAACCCACCCGCATTCCAAAAAGCTGAGTGCAAGGGGGAAGGGGAGTGCGGGTGCGGGTGCAGGGAGGGGGGAAAACACATCATAACTTGGAGTTTTAGGCACACAGAAAATGGCATACCTGCATGCCCAATAAATGTCCTTCAGTAGTTTGCTTGTTAAAAAATAAAGAATAGAAATTTAAAAAAAAACATCTTCCAGAAGTTTTGGGGTCTTCATCAGTAGTGACCTGACTTCAAGAAGCAATTTGTAGGTTAATACATCCATCAGGATGCATTATGAAAGTTGAGTAATCCCACTAATTCATCTGTAAAATTAAATCAAAGGGGAGAGAGTGAAAACTTGACCTGACGAGACACTACCACACCACCAAACAGTCAACCAATCAATCTGTTACTGTGTGCAGTGTATTCATTTGATTTTGCAAAAATTGTAATAATTTTTCATACGGGATTGTGGTGCTGTAGTTTGAGGTCAGTTTCCGAAGAGACTACAGACAAATCTTGGAGGTAGGCAGGTCTGATGCGGACATAAGTCTATTCAGGGCTGACACTTTGGTCCTTGCCAGTACACAAACAAAATACGTACCAGCTAGACCACATTCCCTGAGGTCAACGCATGTATAGATCTGTAATTCTATGAAACAATAAAATCAGCTACCTCTTCTTTGGACTGCTGCAAACCCTGACATATAAAATCAGTTTATGTCAGGGATTGCAGCAGTCCAAAGAAAAGGTAGCTGATATGGATGAAGCACTGAGTTGGTTGTTGGGCCATTTTGAAAAATGAGACTAAAATCTGTGCAGTTTGGTGAATTCAGACTCTCAGAATGGACCAGATTAAACATTTTGGTTTGGGGGTTTTTATGTCATCTTTTTTTAACCAAAACCCTTTCCATCTTTTTTTTTTTTTTTTTTTTTTAGTTCTTTTTGTTTGTTTGTTTTTTCGCAGAACTGGGATTGCCATTTAGCTGAAATCAGCCAAACACCCGACAATTGCAAGCCCTGAAGCGTGAATGACTGACATCCAAACATTTTGCACAACAGCTGTCAGAGCATACACCAGTGAATAATTATGCCATTTCATCTACAGATCTATGTGTACGATACTCCTCAAACACAACTCAAAATCCATATGTACTCATTCTCTAGCCAAAAGTACAAATATCAAAGATGTGTACACTTGTACTCCCCACACACAACTCAAAATCCATACTCATCTTCTAGTCAAACATCAAAAGACCACATCCCTCGGCAAAAAAGAAAGACAGACAAAAAAACCAGACAGAAAACGGAAAGTCACTACTCAGACTCACATTTTTACACACATGAGGCTAAAATGCAAATTTCACACACATCTGTCACTGTGGCATGCATAATCCCTAAATTCGTTTCCCATAATACCATCATCAATTTGCAAGTGTTACCATTTAAAGACGGAGTTGCAGGCATTGCACATCTAGTTTATGACAAGGCAGTTTTAAAACAAAATTAATAGTCAATTGAGAAAACGACTCTGCTACTCTTATGGACATGCTCACAATATGATATCACAAAGAATCATCACTAGGCACCAGTTTTCCTCTGCAGAAGGTAGCACAGTTTTCTTAAACTCACATAATCAGGAATTTTAGGCACACAGAATGTGGCAGAGCTGCCCACCCAAAGAAATGTCCCTCGGCAGCAGTTCCTGCACAAGCCATTGTTGAATTTTCACATCAGGCAGGTACGTCCCTCACATGTTGTGTCCTGGCATGGCACTCTCTCTGCACACGGGGCACGTGGCTTGCATCTGACGAGTGAAAGACATGACTAGAGATCAATGTGACGTTTAAAACAATTCCGAGCATGCATCAGAAATGGGTGCCCACACAATGGTGCTAGAAGGCCAGGGTACTGTTGATTAACACTTACTCCAACCCTCTCCCCCAGCATCAGTTATCCCTTCCTACACCCACGCTACAAACCACATAAAAATATTATATAAAGGTAACCAATATAAACAGAAACCGTTTCTGAGGGAGTAATTTCATCTACATATTGTATACATACTACAGAAATGAATACCCTCCCCCCCAATATGCGATTGAATGTAACACTGCCAAATCGGCAAAGTTTTACCAATTTGTTCCATCTTTTTCTGGACATTTGGCATCATCATCATCATCAGGTTGCTTCAGTTTCACTGGTCTACTTGACAACTTCGGACAGATGTTTGGTGCCCGGCTGAAAAGTAATTTTTTTCACCTAACTTTCCCAGATTTGTGGTTGAAATGTAAGGGCGGTTGAAAGTTTAGGTTAGTATGGTACAAACGAACCTCAAACCACTTGTCAATACACTTGACATGGAAGGTGTGGAAGCAGGGAAGAACTCGCTCCGTCTCTCCCTCATCATAGTGACACATGCAGATGTGGCATTCTTTCTTTGTACTTGCAGCAGCCTCCGCTGCAGTGTAGGTGTGGGTCGGCAGGTGCAGAACAAGGTCACGGGGCATGGCCTGTGGGGTAGAATAATGGTCATAACATTACATGTACTTACACCATACAATTTATGTTATTGTAAGAAAAGCTGCCCTGAAAATCTAAATCTAATCAGCAATGCAGGCATGCCTACCCCACAATTAACATTCCAGCACAACTTTGAGGAACGCACCAAGAACACATCAACCACGCTTCAGACACATAATTGCATCACCGTGTTGGCAAACCTACATAGAACTACACTCTGTACAAATGTCTCCCAAACAGGTTAGTCCGATGGCTTGGTTTTGCCTAAACGCAGACTGGTTTTTGTCATAAAAATCATTTGCGTGTTATGGCAGCAAACTTGCTAAAGAGGCCTGTCCGGATTATCTCCCTTTTGCGTTCTGCCATGCAGTTATGACACCGCACTGGTCATGTCCAAGAGATTTTTTTTTTCTGGCACGCATGGCCATGTTTCCGGGAGAGACTGTTCATTTTATGCGTTTTCTTGGGACAAATATGGCTACTCTGCAATGGTAGGCATGCCGGCCAATGACAGGGAAAGCTCTAAAACAGAAAGTCTCCATAAACTGAGTAAGGACTGGGAGAAATGTGGGTGGGGTTTTTTTTTTGCAAAATGAACAGCAGGTATTTCTCATACTCACCTTAGACTTAACATCTCCGATAGCCTCCTGCAATCGTAAATTTTCTTCGTAACTGTCATCCCCTGACATGCTGGTGTCCGGATACAGATGAGGCGGGCCCAGTGAGTCATCCAGACCGGCAGCTGTCATAAACCACAAAAGTACATTACACAAGCTGGAGAATTGCTGAGGAAAAAAAACCTGAAATCTAGACCACGGTGCAAAGGCAGCTGGGGGACGATGGGGGCAACGCCCCACTTGAGAAGAAATTTCAGCATTTTTAAAGGCATAGTAGCCTCTCCTGGCACCCGAAAGTAAAATACATTACTGACATATTCACAGAAAATGAACACCAAATAATGCCAACCCGCATTCAGTCTTACTGTTTGTTATTCAGATTCAAGCTGTAATACTCTTCTTTTTATTGTTCATATCAAAACTGCTGCATATCAAAAAGGCAATCAAATGATTAAACAGAAAACAAAACATTTGTTGATATGTTGAACAAAAGACTGATTTGTGCTTGTCATTATCAAAGGACATCAGGAAACCTACCGAATAGGCTGGTGACATCAACATGATCACGGTAAGCAGGATATCCTCTTCGTCTCTGGGGGGAAAAAAAAAAAGACACAAAATTTCACAAACTTTGCAAAAAGCATTTTCAATGCCTACCAAGTATGTGCAAAAAGGGCTCCCACAATATGGGGACAAAATTGCCCAGCCCCTTTTGAGAAAATCAAACAAAACTGATGGGGAAGGGGGTGGGGGTGATCAATTTTCTGTGACAGATTTTAGCATAATTTTCATGTCCTTAATGAACAATACAACCTCTGTGAAAGTTGCACGGCTGAATGTAGCCTATAAACATGTTAAAAGTGAGCATAGATAGATAGACAGATAGATAGATATAGATAACAATACAATCACACTGTACCGACACGATTCCCACATCACATTACCAGCCATTTTCTCAAAATGGCCACTTTTCAACATCAAGTTTTCAACATACATATCTCAGGCCTACACCACACTACAGATTTCAATAATTTTTATACAAAAGGAAAGCTTATTTTCTGCTATTTTCAGAGATGCCAATAACTCAATATATCCGCTCCAAATCACCCTTTTGTGGGAGCTCATGACATGGCCTAAATATTTCTGTATAGTGTGATTCTGTGCACACAAGAGACCAAGCTACGCTACGCGTGACTTGTACTTACCGTCCTAAATGATGATACGGGTGGAGACCGCCTTTGATTTCTTGGTTGCCACCCACGGCGTCGTGATGCTGAAGAGTAAAAAGAGTTGATCAAACACCAGAAATAATTCTTGTAACTGTGCTAAACATTTCACTGCAATCATTGAAACATCACCAATAACCGAGGTCAATATCAACCTGTTATCAGTCCACTAGCACACAACACGATTGTTTATTTTCCTATGTATCCATCTTGGTGAATGTGGTAGCAACAACCCAAGACCATGAAAAAAGTGGCACTACAGGTGTCGGGACAAGCAAATATTGTTTCACCTGGGGAAAAGCGCCCACCAAACTGCTGCTGTAGAAAAACTGGATCGACGTCATTTGTCTGACGCGCACATGCTTGATAAGACTCTTCAGCATTTATTTGATCCTGAAAAAAAAATTCATTTCTCATCTCTTTTATCCACAAGACATCACCATTTCTTTTCTTTTTTTTCTTCTTATCTTTTTTGAAATTTAATTCAGAGGGCACACTTTAGTGTTCTGCTTGAGAAAGATGTTACAACTTTGCTACAAGTATAATGAAAAAGAACATTTTAGTATTTAACACTACAGTTTAACAAAATGATGCAAAGGTTGATATTCACAGAAAAAAAAAAAACACAACAGCTGCCAAAAGCAACCATGAACATGGCCATTTAGGTACTGTATAATCTTCATTAATACAAAAAAAGTTCACTCATTACCTGAAGAAATCGAGCATACTCCTCATCTGTCATTGGGGGCATACCTGGTACCTGAACACAATCTGAAAGCACAAACACATAAATTAATATGAACACAGAACCGGAACACATAAAAAAAAAAAAAAAAATTCATAGTGCTATGTACAGAAATTAAATTAAATATTATTCAGTACAATTACCCATGTCCTTGTAAGAAGTTAGCTAACGCACAACACAAACCAGACATGCCCACGTACTATTTTGGCTCATGTCTGTCTAGATAAATTTGTCAAATCCGCTGGGTGGGGGAAGAACATGCCTGATCAAATTCAACTCACCATTTCTGCTAGGACTCTCAAAACCGACCAACTCTACATCAGGAGTCTCAAAAGCAGAAGCTCCAAAGCTGCCTGAAGTTTGTTCGTGGGGATGGCTGGTGCTGGAAATTTCATCATCAACGATAAAATCAGTCATGCTAAAATCCAAAGAAGGGCTGAATGTGCTGTGAGGAGCAGCCGTTCCTCTTTGCCTGAGTCTGCCAGGGCTCGGATTCTGTTCTCCAAAGCTTGCAAAATTATCCTGAAAAAAATAACGCAAAGTTGCCCGATCAAACATCAAAGACCAAACTCATAGAACATATGATGAAATTATTAATCTACTCAGTGCACAATAATATGACACGATGACAAAGTGAAAGCCTGCTGCCGCTGCAAAGCAATACTGTATGTCATACATTTGCAAACCTTCACCCTGCTATTTGAAAATTACTCTGGAACATGTATATATATATGCAACACATAAAGTTTTCCACACCTACATTCACAACCTACTTAGTACTCCGCTTCTGAAGATAGGCATGGGAGTTTCACTTTTAGCATGCAAACCCAGGGCTCCCTAAAAGCTACAGACCTAAAGGGTCCACTGACCCCCAGTTCAAAATTTTAGGGGGTCTTTGTACCTCCACTTTCAATTTTTAAAGGGTCAGAATCATTTCTCAAGTTTTTAGTGCATGGCATTATAAATTCAGTAAATACTGCTGAACAGATGTGTGTGTGTGTGTGTGTGTGTGTGTGTGTGTGTGTGTGTGTGTGTGTGTGTGTGTGTGTGTGTGTGTGTGCGCGCGCGCGCAAAACTGAATTTTATCAACTTCAAATCACATAATTAAATGAAGTGGGTACAATTCAGTTTTGAAAGTTGGAAACTCTGACTTTTTGCTGCTCTGTGCCGACTCTGATGCGACGTCTGAATCGTAGCTATGCGACGCTGAAGTGCACCCGCTGCCGGGCGAGGGCTCGAGCCCCTCCACAACTTTTCCACTGACGAAAAAGTCCATAGTCTTTTGAACTTTCACTTTTTCAGTGGCATGATTCGTCGCAGAGAAAGCGAATCCGATCGGTAACAAGAGCACTGACTCTAAAATCTTTCGTCCATAGTTTCGAGCGCAGAAGCGGAAAAAGATGGGGCACGTTCACTACGCGCGAGTGGCTGTAGTAGCCGCCGATCTGCAGCAGTAGACAGTTAACGCCTGCGCGCCAAAAACAGAACCAAACTGAACGTGGCCATGGCAAGGGAGAACACTCACTCGATCACAACAAGCCTATAGGCGTACGCACGGTAGTGCAGAGGTAGTGCGTCAAGCTAAGCACAGATCGCGTTCATAATGCTTCAACGTACCCCCTCGAATTTTTTTTAGGACGTAAATTTTTACTTCAGTGCGTAAATTACGCACAGTTTAGGGAGCCCTGGCAAACCTGATATCATTTGTATACGATGTGTGTACAAATTTGACCACCACACCTCCCACTACCATCCCCACCAAACATAAAATTGCAGTAAGGACCAAACGTGCATGGACACAGTAGCCATATGGGCTACAACTAGCACCTGTCATGTGACAATCTGCTATTTTTTTTCAGAGCCCAATTTTGTCACAGTCCTCCGCGAAAGAAACAAAGCAGATGATGCCGACAGTTTGTCACTTTGTGCTAGGTTTCGCATAATGAGTGCTGATTTTACTAAACTGGAATTTGCTGATGCTTCCTTGCATAATTTGCTCACCATTTGGGTTACAGGAAACCTAAGATTAGTATGGTATGGTCTGGTATGGTATTCTTCTCCTCGGTGCACGTATCCATCTCAACCGAGATGCTCATGGCGCCGCAGGGCTGGAGGACGAAGCAGTGAAAGCCAGCTGCCGCTAAGCGCTACTGTATACAGGTGCAAACCTCCACCCTGCTATTCACTCTGATGCGTGCGACAGTATTTCTGTTTAACAAGACACCGGCCACAGCCTACTCTTCTTCGAAAGATACACGTGGGAATTTTAGCGTGCACACTTGATGCATGCGTGTGTACACAAAGGCGAAACAGGCACCGTAAATGAGTCTGCACATGGATTTGACTCGGTTCGCCAAAAATAAAATCTTCTTCAGTTCTTGCATTTGGTAACAGGTGAGTGCTTTTAATTATACTTACTGAATGTGTACAAACTACAATGGCACTCACATTATCACTGTACCCCAATAGTTGAATGCTGTCGTCCATCGCGCTCGCAGTACACACCGGTGAAGTCTGCCCTGCATCATCTGCTTCTAAGTCTATTGCACAAAGTAAGCTATCGTCACCATCATCAAATGATCCAAAGTCATTTCTGGCTCTTTCCACCTGATTTTCACTGCTGGCAGTAGAGTCCATAGCTGAGAGGGAGTGACCAAAGTGGTTTGTTGCCGGCGATTGTGGACTGTCAACTATCATGCAGTCGCTGCTCTGCCGACGCGGAGGCACTCGAGAGGCTTGGCTTTTGCTGAAACCATTACCTGCACTGCTGGCAGCATTCACGTTGACAGTATCTTCATGAATGATGACACACTCATCATTTTTTCTGTAGTCTGGTGGTTGAGACAACAAACTTTGCTTTCCAGGAGATCCAGAGGACCAACCAGCGTTCTTTTTCTGCCTGTCAATCTTACTCTTACTCTTAGACCTGCTGTCCCATACATCCTGTGGCGTGCCAAACCGCCGTGTGACGGTTTTGTCCGCTGGGTGGACTGAACCTGAAACACCGGCATCAGAACTCTCTCTGCCATTTAATGAAACAGAACTGAAGCGACAGCTGGAGCGTGCGGAATCTGGCGAGAGTTGGGCACATGCACCTAAGGCAGGCTTACTGGTACTGTACAAGTATTCACTGTTTCTCTTCTCTGGAAACAACAACCCACTTTTCTCTGCCGTATGCCTTTTGTTGAAACCCACTGCAGCATTACCACCACTGTCGCCAGACTCTAACACAGCTTGTTTCAGCAGATTTTTTTCCTTCTCCTTAATTTCTGCAGCATTATGAATGATGCCATCGTTTTTGTATTTCTTGCTAGCAATTTGTCCTGTGGCGAGTGAAGAGGCGATAGCATCAAAACGTTCAGCTGTGTCCGAGTCCGACTCTGAGTCCGAAGGCCACCCTATCCAGTTGTCCGACTGTACTTGTGTATAACTTCCTGCAGCATTTGCACCAGAACCCAACTTGCCACGCCCTTCACTACTGTCTGCACGAACCTGTTTCTCTTGCTGTGCGTTCCACACGACGCCAGGGAGATTGGACGAATTTCCAGCACTCAGCCCATTTCTCAACAGTTCCCCAGAATTTGCCTGCTCACAACTTCCAAGACCAGTAGCCTTGCCCTTCGGAGAAAATTTCTTCACCGATTCCCCGCAAGATATGTTCTGTGGACGTTTGCCTGATTCGTCCCTTGCTGCAGGGTGGAGGCAGTCCTTCTTTCTGGTTCTCTTCATCCTGCACGATGCAGATGATCTAAAACTTGACCTTTCCTCAAAGTCGTCAGCATCATCATCACTCGCCCTCCAGTCCTGTGAAGTGGTGCCTATGGCTGATGCCCTTGATGCCTGGCAGTGCTCAACACCATTCATTCTGCCAGACTGACCTCTCCCACTTGTCACGGTTCTGCAATGTTCAATAAGAAAATAAAATATTAAAATACTGTAATGATTATTCTTGTATAGCGTGAAATCCCAACCATCGTGGGCTCTAAGCGTTTTACAAAGTGACATTAAATTTTATGAACAAAGACATGTATAATTATATAAATCATAATACATGTACGGAGAACACATAAAGCAGCAACCATTCCTATGTATTCAGCTAATCTTATTAAGTAGTTTTGATTTGGACTGGAGTTCCGAGTTGCACACTGCCTTGCCGTCTCAATTTCTAATTTTCTTCTTTGAAACGAAAACTAGAAGAAAAAAACAATCAAATCAACAGGAAAAACCAAACCCTAACCCAAAACACTTTCACTTTCAGTATGCCACCCATTATTTACTTTCAGGCTTCAGCAAGCATGGCTGTAATTGCACCTGTCACATCACTGTCATTGAATAAGAGTCTACAAACTTGTAGTTGTACAAATAGAGATCTATGTAAAGTCATTTTTCATACATACCTGCTTTGAGGCAGCGATATGCCATTGTCTGTCATCTGCTCAGGATCATCCATGGTCTGCTCACTACCATGGCTGAGGATAGTATGCGACACTGCGATTAGGGAATAAGAGCGAGTGTTAATAAACACTTCAAGTGAGGAGATAACAGACACAGGATTCATCTTTAACGGCCATGCAATTGTAGCAGAATCAACCGAATGATCTTCATAAACGTATCGAAGGAATGGGGATAGCAGCAACGAACAAGAAGTCTTCAAGGACTTACTAGTCTACAGTAGATGTCTGAGAATATGATTCATAAGTTTCGGTTTCGTCACCAGATTCTTGTCTACTAACACATCAGTCATGTTACCTTTTATGGTTCTTTCGTTCCATAGATTCTACCCATATACTTGAACCCACTATTTCGTATTGTCTGAAACATTTACACCAGTTTTAAATCATTTTTGACACACGATTCGTATAAACCACCCATCCAAACCTGGCTCCATGAAAACCTTCCGCCTTTCTCGAAATCGAAAATACGATGCGCACTAACCAATCGTCACCCGTTTCCAGGTTTTTAAAAAATTAAAATTAAAAAACTCTCATGGATCAACAAACGTAGAAAAAAAAGAATCAGACGTTTAACAAACTGCACAGTTATGATTATCTACAAATAAAGTACCTTTTAGTTTAAAGGAATTATAAACAACTGATACGTGATTTATTTATCGACAATAAAATATTTCACACAGGTTGCCATTGAGCATTTTTAAGGAATCGGACCGGAGAGTGACTGTTCCTGGCTAGATCTTGGCGCGATGGTATTGTTGTTTCAATTTCATACGGACTAAAACGGTACTAATACGCTTTAAAACAACAAAGAAACACACACAACAAAAAACAGACATTTTAAACAAGCAGACTTGGACAAGTGGTCTTCATAACGTGGTGATATTTCACAAAATAGTTGAAGTACACAGACCATGAATCAGCCAACAGATGGACGCGTGTTGCTTGTAGGAGAGGGTAACTTCTCTCTGTCAGCGTCCTTAGTTTCGTCAGGAATCCTGTCAGGTCCGCAAGTGATCACGTCCTGCTTGGACACGCGTGGAGCTATCGAAGATGCACATCGCCTGGCAGCATCCAACATTGTCCTTCTCGAGGAAGCAGGTAGTCACTGGTTAAACGCACACGGACGTACACACACCGTGCAAAATTTTGCAGTGATGTGCAAATATGATATTTTTGCAACCCTATGCAATTTCCCCACCCAAAGAAAGGATTAGGTTGACAATGTATATATATTTTGCAGGATGACTCAACATGTAATTCCCTATGAAAAGAGTAAACATGGAAATGAATTGGTTTTTTGGGTTTTTTTGGTTTAAATTTTTTTAAGCTCGTCATGGGCCCTTGCCTTCTACCCACGCAAATAATTATTGAAAAATCTCTGTTGTGTGTGTGCCTATCCTATTTCTTTTTTTTTTCCCCCTTTAAAAAAAATGTCTTTCTACTGCCTCTATTTTTCAGGTGCATCAGTCCTGTTTGAAGTTGATGCCAGGGAGCTTCACAACCATCCTGAGATAAAATTCTTTGAGTTTTCTCGCGTGATCTTCAACTTCCCATTGGCAGACCGTCACAACATTAAGAAAAACAGGGCTCTCCTGTCTGAGTTCTTCAACAGGTGCAAATTATTTGTCATACATTTTCAGGCTTGAGTGTATACATACCTGTATTGGTGATCAGGATTCACATGAGGTATAGACTAGTCTGAAAAGCAGCTTGAGACCTTAGAATGTTTGTCACAGAAATATAACATTTAACATGTAGCTATAAAACATGGCTGGCAATAAAGAACTACAGTAGAAGCCTGTTCAGAACCTGTCCAGCATCTTCCCCATCCTTGATTCTTTCCACTGGCTACCTGTACAGTCAGTACAAAGTGATGTGTCACTGTGCTACTACTCCCTTGCTGGTACTGGCCGTGCATATCTTGCCTGTTTATTAACACTCTACACACCACCCAGACAGCTCAGGTCTTCAGCTGCCTCACATACATGTCCTTCCAGTGTTCCTTACAGCTCTCAAAACTGAGGGTCACTTTGACCATCTCTCTCAAATTCAAAGGGTCATTTTGTATAATCAGTGAAGTACAGCCTCAAAATCTGTGCATCCGATTCTGATAATATCTGTGTAAACGACACACAAGGCATACATAGATTCAGTCCCCTCCTTTGAAACTGCAGTCAAAACACTCTTGTTCTCAGCTAAGCAGCAGTAGTGAGGGGTTGACAAAAGTCTGTGTGTGTGTGTGCCACAGTTGCTGTATCGAGCCCTCATTGTTCTCGCTGGCATTATTTTCATGCCATTTTATTTTATCTTATTTTTCTTAACTTTGTAAGTGCTTGGAGCTCGCTGAGTATAAGCGCTATGTATCTAGATCATATCCATTATTATTATTATTACCTACACTTGGGCTTTGTTTGTAACCGCTCTTTGTTTTCCCCCCCTGATCACTAGTGCTGTTCGCATTATTGATCGTCAGAAGGGACAGATAATGGTGACACTCTGCAAAGGTCAAGGGGGCACACCAGCGGATCAACCAATAAGGTCTTGGCATGACAGCTGGCAAGTGGTTTCCATGGCTACAGATGCAGGGCTTATTCTGAGGGAAATCCTTCCTTTCAACATTGAAGACTACTGCAGCTATGAGAGTGTTGGCTTCAGGTGTGTAAGACCAAAATAAAAATATAAATTATGTTATTGTTAGGTTTGCAATAATTTGGTGAGTAGAGATAAGGGTCACTCTCCTGAAAACGGGCCAGAAATGTGACACAAGTACCAAAATTTCAAAAACATTTTTTGTCAATTCTATGGGTGTCACAAGGTAGCCTTGTGTCTCAACTTTCCAACACAGTAATTTGTGAAATGACATTTACAGTTTTTAATTAGTTAATTTATGAAATAGTGTGTCAGGTGGTGTCGTCTCGCGTGTAACACAGGACACCAGAAAAGGTAAAGATTTAATCTTGTCACAATGAATTTAAATGTTTCAAGTAAGAAGTCTGCTAAAATTACATTAAGAATCAAATAATAAAAAACCTAGTAACTTTTAAGAAACTTCTCATAAACTGTGTTTGAAGATCTTTGTGCAATGGTTTGAGCAGGTTTCCTTCAGTTGCAAAACATTCTTATGTCAAACACCAGAGGTCAAATATATAAATATTTTTGTGTCCGAATGGTTACTTTTGTGTGTTCACAAATAAAACATGCCAGTATTAATGGTAACCTGCAAGACTGTTAGCATTACTGCCTTTTGAAATGTTCAACGTCTCGCGTGTAACCGTGGACACCGCGTCACCAAAAAGCAAACAAGAACACCAAAGTCAGGTTTCCAAGTGATTTTATTCAAACAGATGCCTGCCCCTCATCTCAATTACTGGGATAGGCAGGATTTTCACGACTTCGGGCCAAACAACAAAGGAGCAGTTTTTAATTGCTGGTCAGACATAAAACTGTCCTTCTTTCCACAACCACCGGACGTACGCGCCATCCTGATCCAGCTATCAACCTGTTGAAAAAAAAAGAAAAGAGTCCTTTCCGAAAACAAAACTAAAGCCAGTGTAATTATAATTTTAAGCGATTACACAATACCTGCTCAAAAACAGGAAAAAAGCGTGATTGTCAGGCAGATCACGTCTCGCACGCATTGCGAACGCCCGTTGCTTTGCGCAGCTGTAGTGTACCCATACGTACGAGACAGTGTTATCAACGTTGAGCGTCAATCTGCTTCGGTACGTTTAACAAGATTTTGCAGAGACAATAGTGATTTAAATTCTGTTCACGATGAACACAAAACATGCAAAATGCATGCCAGACACATGGTGTAGTCGAACTTTTTAGGTCTCGAACGTATCTCGGACACCTCTTCCTATGCGCCGCTTATGGCGTGGCGATACGCACGAGACTGTTATCGATGCTGAGCGTAAATCTAGAACAATCTGCTGGGATACATTGTTAAGATATGCCAAGACGACAGTGCTTTTAATTCTGTTCATGCTGGACACAAAACCGCGGAAATAGGGCCCATGCGTACAGAAATGTAAAGAAAATCGCTTTTGACAACATTGCCTCCCGATCACCCATGCCACTTCATTTTGATCACTGCGCACTTACAAAGTCATAATTTTCCGTTTTCAGGATACAAGAGTAAAGTACATTACTATGGCTACAAATTAACATGTTAGAACACCTAATATAAGTTTATTTACTGCCTCAAACTTACCTCAGATCTTACAACAATATTGTCGGTCTCGTACGCACTCTTCGCACCGGCGCAGGACACCACAACTTTTTCCGATTCTGTGTTGACACCATGTGCTCGCCCACGCATGAACTTGTCAGTACCGGGTAACCCCCATAGGGCTTAGCTTGTATTACTACGCGCTTGAGTTCAATGGTCGCATGGCTGTTGTAAAATAGTTCTGGACACCACTCACAAGCGCGGGAAAATTTTCGACCTACAACTGGCTAAAGTATTTTCTTATAGTCGGTTTTCGCATTAAAATGAGCCACAAAACAATGTTGATTAGAGGTGTGTGAAAATCATTCCGCAGCACACGACTGACTACGAGTGTGTGTAAGAAATGTGTTACGCTAAAAATAGGACGCCACGGCATACGTACGGTACCCGCACTTTTACCGGCCTTCTAAAACAACTACCGTCATTAGATGTTCGTATCGGCTCAATAGACCGCTGAATTCAAACCTGCATCCGATGTTTTTTCAGAAATTGCGGCAAAAATGTGGTTTTTTATCCATTTTTCCGAACTAAGTATTGGCAGTGTGTGTGCATGTCACAATTTTAGGTGGAAGAAAGTGCCGCGTTCAGGGCTATCATTGTTCAAAACAAGACATCAAAAAAACTCAGACACTTGTTACCATTCACTTTATTTCTCCAAATGGCAAAGAATACTGTGTAATAACCAAATCTACTAAATATTCTCATTTAAATCTTTATGTTGATCAATATGAAAAACAGCCACCCCGACTGGCCCGTTTTCAGGAGAGTGACCCATAAATTTATGTGTGTGTGTGTGTGCATGCAAGTCTTTTTTCTTTTTCTTTTTTTTTTTTGGTACGAATTTGAAACTGAGCCTTGTTTCATTTCTTTCAGTATGCATTGTCAACACTTGGGGGGTGTGTGGGGGGGGGGGGGGGGGACCACAGATCGACTTGGGACCACAGATCTGATTTTTCAACCAGACCAGTTTTTTTAAATTACAGGACCTGGAAGTCGATCAGCTCGAGGTCATTATCGACCTAAGATGTACTGTGCACTTTTAAGCCTCTATGTCTGTAACACTGCTGAGATGACAAACTGCCCCTTTCCAAGCTGTAAGGCTGTTTGCCAGATAGAAGGATGTTTCATTTGGCCATTGTGACCATTTTTGTGACTTTGTGGCTTCTAATGTTAGAAAAATACGACTTTCTTTGAGAATACAGTGTACATTCCATTCCTGAACAGACTGGGACTCAGCAAAGCTTCTTAACATAGCCTCCAGTCAGCGCCGTGTTGCTGGTCCTCATCTGCTCAGTGCGCAGTACACGTCTGTATGTATTCAATACTATTGTCTATTGAGACTTAAAGTTGTTTGGTTTTTGTCTCTGTGAAGGTTTCAGGACAAAGGTTTCAACACTGAGAACGCCCTGATTCATGTGTTTGAAACGGCAGCCACTGTGCGAGTACCAGAGAGTACAACAGGCCGCTGCGTCTTCCCGCAGGGTGACGAGAATTTTGTGGTGCCTGTCTACATCCGCCATAAACTGGACAGGTGAATTTGTCTTGTAACTGTCATGTTCCCCTTGTTTTCTTTGATTAAGAATAAGAGTTCCATACCATGTTCTGTTGAATGAGCTTTTTTTTCTCAACTTTCTTTCATTCCACAGTTTGGAAATGTTCAGCCAACAAACTTTGAAAATAAATTTATGCAAAATTTTATAAATTTCGAAACTTAAAGTTAAATAGCTGAACTGATCCTTCGCAGCACGTGGTTGTAATGTGTCTATGTCCAGTGTGTGAAAGAATGCGTGTGATTCACGTGCGAGTGCATGTTCAGTTCAGCTTGCGGTGCTTTGAGCAATTCAAGAAACTGGGTAAAGCACCTATACAGCACTCATCATTATTATTATTATTAATTAATATTAAAATCTTCCACCTTTTTAGTGGATTTCCACCTTTGGCTAAAAATCTGCTACTTCTTCAACTATACTGGGAATTTGACTTCCTTGCATCTGGCTGAATGAAAAAAAAAAAAATCCACTCAAAAAGACTGTGACATGTACCAGGGTATAGGTATATGCTGAAAAAGTAAGATTACTAAAAGTAAAGCACTAAAGAAACCAAATACGCAAACTCAGCAGTGTCGGTGTGTGCTTTTCTGTTTAAAGCTGGAGTTTACTGGACAAGGAGAATCACCCGATCGCCATTCTTCACCAGCACGTTGCCATCAGCCTTCGCTCCCACAGCCCCGTCCTTGAACTTCCTTCGAATGACAGTCGTTTACCCAGAGTCCTCCCTGGTTACAAGTCAGTGCTCAGTATGGATGATGCGTCAGCGACGGGCATGGAGGCCATGGATACAGAAGAGGTTGATCAAGAAGACGGAGGGGATGGGGTGGGTGACATAAGTGATGATACGTCTTCAGTTCCATCAAGTAAGCAGTTGAAGGAGATGAAGAATCGTGCGTGTGCGGCTTCCAGTTCCACTGCAGGCGATACTCTTGAGACAGCCAAACGTTCTCTTGAAAATGAGAAGGATGCACGTTCTAAGTCGTTCATGCATGGAGTTGATAGAGGAGGGGACGCTCGTCAGCGAAGCTCGACGGCTGACGCCAGCAGCAGCAAAGATGGGAAATCGGCTGGAGCATCCACTGTTGGTAGTTCTACACAAAAGCTGTTTTTGCTACCTGTGTATGTTGTGCACAAGACCCAAGGTTCCAGTGGAACACATGCAGCTGTTGGTGATGCCACAAGCTCAGATGAAGTTAAACATGCTGAAGCCGATGTCAACATGCAAACATCTCAGAGGGAAGAAGAGAAGGTAGCATGCACAGAAAACCCTGGCAGGCAACAGGGTGAAGCAAGAAGCGATTCCACCGCAGCAAACGCTTTGTATCATCTTCGTTGTTCTTTGCTTGAAAACGTTCCGGATCTTCTTGGTGTGATGAAGGGCTGCTCTGCTAAGCAGCAGACAGCGCTGATGTCTGGCATCGTCTTCCGTAAATGTCCAGTCAGTCCAGCTGAATTGCCTGTATCGCACGAAACACTAATCCTTTCTCAGTCACAGGGTGATACAGCAGATGATCTGGCTAACCAGCTGTGTGTTGCTTTGAGGGAAGCATTGAGAGAAGATATGGCTGAGAAATTGAAAGTTCAACGCACAAACTGCAGCATCAGTATCGCAGACCTCGGATGTGCAACGGTAGTTTTTAACCTTCAGTTGCAGGGACCTGCTGGGATGGCCCTTCTCGGACAAGTCTTCAGATTTGACTCCAGCACAGACAGTACTGCCCAGAAGCCAGATTCATCTTCTGCTAGTTCCAATTCCGCATCTCCAACACACGCTATCTTCTCCCAATCTACTGTCGGCAGTTTGTTGTACCTGGATGAAATTGTCCGTGTTGGGGTGTGTTTGCCCGATGTCCGTCTCCTTTGGTCGGAAGACCCTCGCTTCAGCGGTCAGTTCGGAAAGGAGCATGGTCGGCGAATTCCTCTGAGCGACTTCAAGGCATTCAGCTTGTATCCTGTTCGCTTTGTCCATGATATCAGCTTCTGGGAGAACCCTGACCGCGTGTTCGATGAGGCGGAACTGATGGACATCGTGCGTGATGTCGCTGATGATGCAGTGGTGAAGATGACTCTCATCGACAAATTCGAAAACGCCGACTCAGGTAAGACGAGTCGATGCTATCGACTGGTTTTCCAGTCACATGACCGTGCTCTGTCTTACATCACCTCCTGGAAGCTGCAAAGTATGGTGAGGCTGACAGTTGCGCATCGTCTTGGTGTGACATTGCGATAGGGGGACAGCTTCAGTTGTGGCATTATTATGTGGCATCTCATTTTTTGTGTGTGTGTATATAATACAGGTGTGTGCATGTTTTTCTGTTTTGAAACAAGAGGCTTCAGATTGGAAGCAAAGCAGGGGAATGGTGTCTTTGAGTGTTAAGGCCGTCGTAACTCCACTGAGATGAAAAGCTGCTGCTTTTGAATCTCTACGGTTATTTGCTAGATACATGTAGAAGGATGCTTCATTTGACCATTGCAACTGTTTTTATGACTTCGTGGCTTCTGATGTTAGAGAAATACAACTTTCTTTGAACTACATCTTGTTCCTGAGTTGACTTGGATTCAACAAATCCCAAAATAGCCACCAGTCAGCGCTGTCTAGCTGGTCTTCAGTCCGCAACCAAATAGCGTCAGCTGCTCATAATGCTTTTATGTACATGTATGTGTTTATGTATATATATTGTAGTTGTTTTGCCCGGGAGTGGGGACGACTACAAGGTTACCATGTGTTGCTACTGTTAGGATGTAGTGTATGGCCGTTTAGGCGGTGCAGGCGACCCATGCTATCAGTCAACCATCCACGCATACTCACAGTCACACACTCTCGCCATGCAGGAAACGAACATATGCAATTACCAGACTGAAGAGTTAGTACCGGGATGCTCGAATTTTACTCCATTGAAGAAGACACGCACACTAACACACACACATGCACTCGCTCACTCATCCGCCATTCTCTTGCACACTCTCACGTCATTAGATTTTGTTGTTGAAAGTTGTATGTTGGTAAGATTGACTTAGAAATCGATCCTTTGGACAAAGATATACCGGTATGACCCAGGCTCAGAAAAGGCGTTGAGCGACCCTGACGTGCACCCCCAATCCCGTTCTGCTCGTTTTTCTTCGTAACGGCAGAACTGTTTCAGCCTTTACAATTTACATGCACCAATCACAAACATGACAATAAAGTTCACCAAAAATTTTTTTTGTTCCTTACCGTTGGGTGTTTTGTGAGTTTTATCGCGTTTGTTTTTTTGTTGTTGTTTTTTTTTTTTTTTTTTGCGCCGTCGGCGGCGATTTTCGTGTCCGGAAAAGCGGACACGCGATACAGGTGCTGGAGCAGTTATCAAAACCAAAACGTTGGCCAGTTTTCGCAAACTTGCATGAGATCGGCGGAGAACATATCAAAGAAGCAGTCAGTGCGTTCTTTGATTGCTGAAGAGTTTATTTTTTTGCAACATTAAACCGAAGATCGCGGCTGCATATAGCAGGAGGAAGTCAGTGCAGTGTTTATACAACATGATGTTAAAGACGATGAAGGTTACTCTAATTCACATCGAGTCGGGATGAAGAGCTCGGGTCGTGAGTTCGATCCCGGCTGGGGCCAAATATTTGTGCTGGCGTTTTCATCGTTGCCCCGTCCTTGATATCACCCTATGTGGTGGAAAAGGACGTTAAACCCCCAAACACCCACCCACCCTCGAGTTAGGATGAGGATGATGAGTTCTGGCCACATACCAGCAAGCTCTTTGATGATGTGATGTCTTCCGTGAATTCCCGACCATTGTCTGATTGCAAAACTCTTGGAGCTCCAAAATCATTGGGTCACCAAGAACACCTGTTCTCTACCTCATTATGAAAATAAAAGAAAAAACATTAAATTATAAAAAAACCCAACCACCTTAATTCTTAAACAAAAGACTAAAACCTTAAATTTATCTTAAACAATAAAGCAACCAACCCAAAGAGCTTGCTAATAAAACGAAGAAAAAAACTAAGATGCATATATATATATTAAAAAGGTCTGTTTTATCCTTGATAGTTTTTAAATTGCAGCTTTTAGCATTCATTATAAAAGTATATTAAGAACTAAACTCAACAAGAAAAATGTCAACAAAATCAATGCTTTAACACGTCACTAAAGCGATTCCATCAATAATGACCGTGACATAACTGTGTATTACAAAGTACAGTACACTGGAATCAATTTGAAATCAAAACTTTGTCCATTGCAATACATGCAATACTGTTTTGTTTATAATACCAGATTTAGTCATCAGCATTCAAGCACTCCATCACACTAACATTTCTGGCATTTCCTGGTTTTCCCTCAACTCTGTGGGACAGAATGAGCGCAATCCCAGTTACCTACGGATTCCACATGCAGTGTGCAACTGCATTCCAATACTGGTTCAGATTCCTGTTCCCTTGCTGAAAAGTCGCTTTGAGGCGCTGGATCCTGTCCTCCAGTCGTCGCCACTTCCTTATCCTGAGCGTGGGAGGATGCCCGAGGCTGGCTGCAGTGAGGCTGGACTCTGTTTATGATTTAGACCAGCTGTTTGTTAATATCACGTAAGACGTCGAAGTGTGAAAGCGCGCCTTTAAGTTAAGGGCTGTGTGTAACTCTGGTGTAACCCCTGTGATGATATATTCGTATGTCGCGCAATAGCGGCCCTGCCCCCGAGCATGCTCTTTTAAGCTGGACACCACTTTTCCACATAGGAGAATAGGACACACTTCAACAACCCCACAATTCTGCATTATATGTGTCATCTGCCTGGTGGTTTGACGCGGCTGTCCAACATCACACATAATGTGCTGTGTCGGCAGCGTTTCCAGAAACCCTTCATTCAACATGTCTTCCAGTGTGACCTCTGACTCAGGATCAACAATTGGCAGCATGTCAATGAAGTGGTTGCTTGTTCAATTGTCATCTGTCTGATCCATCGACTGGTAGATGGGTCTGTGTGTTGCAGGGTTTATGTAGCGTGGTGTATAATGCCTTGCACACAATCCCCACCCAGGGGTCCCGGCAAGGGCCAAATTTTGTGCTGCCCTTTTTCTCATTGCCCTGTCTTTGATATCACCCAAGGTGGACCAGGATAGCAGAATGGTAGAGCGTTGGATTCTCAATGCTCGGGTCGTGAGTTCGAATCTCAGCTGGGGCCAAATATTTGTGCTGGCCTTTTTCTCGTTGCCCCGTCTTTGATATCACCCTTACGTGGTGGAAAAGGACGTTAAATTCCTAAACACCTACCCACCCTGATATCACCCAAAAGGACGTTCCCAAACACCCACGCACCCCCATCCAGGGGTATAGGGTTCGGTTCCTCTGCTGAAGGATTACAAGCTGCCAGTGTTTCTCTTGATAGCCTTTATTGCAGTGATGATATATTTACACAATTGCAGATGAACAAACACTGACAAAAGAAGATGCTGAAACTTAGCACTCTGAAACACAACAGAGAATTGTGTACGCTGGTTAGCTGGGTCCTGTTGTTCAGCGCCTGGATGGCTGGCCAGCCCTTGTTGGGGTAGAGGGAGGATACTGACCAGTCAATGCAAGATGTTAGCTATTGCAGTCAGCTGCCACAACCACATGTGTTTTGTCTTCGGCAATGGTCAAACCTCTTTTTCCTAGTTTCTCTTGATGTCCAAGGCCGACACTTCCTTCACAGACTACCGGTATTATTATTTTGTGCTGGCCTTTCTTCTCATGGCCCCGTCTTTGATATCACCCTTACGTGGTGGAAAAGGATGTTAAATTCCCAAACACCCACCCCACCCACCCTCCTTCACAGACACTCTCCCAGATCCTTCCGCGAGCACAACTTGCATTGCAGCTATGTACTGCCATTTTGTGTCATCCTCTCCTATACTGATAATGTCATATATTCATATCATGCTCTGTTGGCGACATGCTCCACAACCATTCTGCAACACAGTTCTGTAGACTTGCTCTGGTCCCCAAATACCAGAGTTGACAATGCTCTGGGCAAGCAATTGCCATCACCGATTGTTTCCAGGGGTTATAGATGGGGTGGAGCGCTCTCTGGCCGAAGCTGCATCCTTATCGACTGTGCCCCCCACTTCCAACACCATCCATGGCAGCTGTGTGGGACGTGGGAATGAGACCATCCTGGTCTTGTTCTTTTGCACACCAACTTCAAGTGCTTTATAGGTTGTGCACGCCTGAGGCTGAAAGTATTGCTGTCTGTGTGCCTCGGATGTAGCTGCAGGTGCATCTTCCCAAGCCCTGTCCTCACCGTGAGCATCATGAGGTTCACCAGCAGCCAGTTTGATAACAGCCCAGTTGTCAAGGAACTTGCTGTTTTGGCACTGGCTGGGCCTGTCTTATAATACATAGTTTTTATAGATCGCTGCTCTCCAAATGCAAAGGACTTGCTGCGCTATCCTCAGTACATGCTGTGCAGTAGTAGGACAGGCGCGGTGTTGCAAGGATGTTCTTCCCTAAGCTCGTCAGACTGTGTAAATGCCGAGTTCCTGCCACAGTTGCTAGTGAAGAGGACTTCCTTAAGCAGTCAATTTCTACCCTCTTGATCAAGCGGAATGATCTCTTTGTATGACAGCATTTGCTGTCTGAGTTTTATGATGGTGGCAGCGTGTAGTTCTTGGAAGGGTGATGGTACATAGATGAAGGATTCTGCACTATCACCTCCTTGTTCCTCACATCATCGTCAACAGCTCGCTTAACACCACCCCCACATGCATCGCACAAGCTTTTGCCATGCCTTCAGCCACGGTAGCTCGTCTCCACCATCACATCACCAGACAGTTCAGTCAAGTGAAAAAACGGTAGCTTTGACTTGTATTGGGCAGTACACCCATCAGAAACTATAACCAGTTTCTCGAGTGCTCCAACTGTGCTCGTCGTGTGTTGCTGCACCTCCTTGAGGATTTTCTTGACCATGTGGGAATCATGAACAAGCTCATCAGACAGAAACACGACAGTCAGTAACCTGCCCTTTGCAGTCAGTGCACTGGTAGTTGAGGGCTACAGGGTGTGTGGTAACCTGACTGTACCCCCAGTGCATAGATTGCATCTCATCTTGATAATGACAGAGATAGCTCTCAGCAAAGTCAATGGTGGCCGTGGCCCAGGTCTTCGGCAAGTTTGCCTTGAGAGTCTTCATTTGCGTATACATATGTGTGTGTATCTTGCAGTAGTTACTGAAAAAAATAAAGCTATACATGTTCTGTTCACTGCCTGTTCAGTTACCATTTGATTATTGCCAGCCAACTGCAATAAACAGTACATGTACACTCCTTATTCTTCCACATCTTGTCCTCACTGTTTTTTATGTATGTATGTATGTGGTTTGGTTTCTGTGAGTTTTAATCATGTGGACACTGTATGTGCTGGACCAAATGGCAAAGGGAAAAGAAAATTACCCTGAATAAATGAATGCAGCTTTAACTATAACAGCGTTTGCAGATAACAATATTTGTGACAGAAGTGCATTGCTGTATAAAGATGCTTTGGAATGTTTTTGTTTTGTTATCCACACCTGAAACATAAAAATAAAAATTACTAGATTGTTTTTGTAACGTAGCCGCAGACTACACCTGAAAAAACTTTCGCAGGCAAAGTGACAATAAACAATAGTCCAACATCGTCTGATCAGTAAAGATTGTAAATATGCATACAAATTCAACGTGAAATGTGAATAATCCTTGGCACGGAAAATGGAACGCAAGAGCGAAAGTAGAGCCTCCCGTTTCAAGGGAAGTAACTGTCATGTCAACAGAACGGAAGAAGAGTAACCCCGCTTCCACCACCCCTGCGCTGTTGTCAATGTAAACAACCTCTGCCAGTCCTGCACGCAAATAAGCCGGCTATTGACACTCGCCAAGCACTTTTACCAGCCTGCAACAACTTGCTTGCGATCCAAGTGGCTGTAAACGGACAAGATGGCGGACGACGCGAACGCGCGTCAGTATCATCTCAAATTAGACGGTTCCAAAGCGGCAGCCATCGACGCTTATGTTGAATACCACAGGTGAGATTCTCCATAGGAACGTTGTTCGTTTGTTTGCCTGTTCCTGTTTGCTTCATCCTCTTTACTAAATAGTTGTCGCAGTGTATTGATTCTACTGCGTGCGAATGTGGTTCTCTCTACAGAGTGTGTGGGAGAAAAAACAACAACAGAATGTCAATGTAATATCAAAGTGTTAGAGAAAATAGACGTAGGTGTTTGTGTTATGTGTGTAACAAAGAAACACACACACACACACACACACATATATATTTGTTTACTGTAAACAGGATATAAAAAAAATAATAATATTGTTAACGCAGCTTTCTCCATTTATTACCTGTGCTCTTGGTTACAGAATTTGGTTATTGCTTCTTACGATAAGGACCAAACCCCACCCCACACCTACACCCTTCTGTGAAGCACACACACCAAAAATGTGTCTGATCTACAGTCATATAATTTACATACATTCTACAACTATGAGGTAAATCCTGTGTGCCCTAAGGCCAAAACACCCTAGCTTGGCGCAGACCCCAGACACAGTTGAACAATCTTAGCCTTTTGATTGATCACAGATTGTAAACAGGTTCTGCGTAGGCGTTAGTCAGTGGCAATGGGGAGACCATTTACTGGAAATTGATGTGTCCTGTCGAGTATCTATATATAGGCTTTTCAAAACACTGCAGACTGTTGGCCAAGCCCAGTCACCTTACAAGACCCTTTTCAAAGCCACCATTAGAACTGGACTGGTTCTTTTCATAGATCTTTTAACTCAGTAAAGTCATTGTGAAAGCCTTTGCCATGCTTTAGGGGGAAAAAGAGATTATGGGGAATAGAGTATATATATATATATCACTGGTGTCCTAGCCATATAATTATCATTATCATTGTATCGTTTATACATGGTTTGGGGGAGACTTTTTTTTTCAATATCTTTCTTTTCAAAACCTCTCCCTAAGCGCCGTGAGTACTCAGAGTGGAGCCGTGCGCTATATCAAGTCTTCATCATCATCATCATCACATCAGTGATATGGATGGTGCTTCTTTTTTTTAACCACAGCATGCTCTTTACATATAATTTTATGCTGTTAGGATTTTCAAAACTTTTGTAAAATTCTTTCTTTCTTTTTTTCTTTCAAGTGTTCTTTTTTTTTTCTTTCTTTCTTTTTTTCCTTTCATTTATTACTATTAGTGTTACTTTCAGTTTGTAAATTGTCATGCTTTTGGAGTATATGTTTTAAAAAAATGGGGGGGGGGGGGGAAGAAATTGTTGAGGCCATCTATGTATGGTATCCACATGAATATGTACTTTAGTGTCTTCCTGCGTGTTTGTCCATATAGTCAACAGTTTCTTAAATAAAATTGTGTTTGTTAAATGACTTCTTTTTTCTTTTCTTTTTTAATCCTGTTTTTGTCGGGTTTTTTTTTTTTTTTTTTTACATGACTGGACATTATACTTATATAACATATGTTTATACTTATATAGGTAAGTTATACATAAAGGTAAGGTAATTCTAAGATAAACACAAGTGAACAAAGACTAGGAATAGTAAACCAACAACAACAAAAAAATGACTTCTTTTTTTTGTGCCGACACAGATTTTTGCACACTCTTGACAACAAAAGTTGATTTGATGATGATGTTGATGATGATGATGTCATTGATTTCATTGTAGAATTGTGGGAGATGATGATGGAGGGCAGACGTTTACGCCAGAGGAGTATGAAGAATACAAGAAGAAAGTTCTGCCAATCGTAAGTTGAAGACGCACTTATACACGTAGTACAAATGAGTTTCGGCAAGCCACTTCGCAGAGAAAATTTCTCTGTCTTTCCATTTTTTTTTTTTTTTTTTAACCCTTTTTGCTGCCAAACACTTTTTACAGTCGCTCATTGATGACAGCCTTTCATATCAGATGGTGCAAAGAGGAAGAGAAACAAAGCCTGCCTCTTAGAGGCTGACCTCTCGAATGACTTTTTTTTTTTTTTTTTTTGCTGCCCCAACTCTTTTGCCAGCTCCAGTGGTGTTCATCCCTGGTCATGGTTGGAATCCATGGAGGGCTCGAAAGCTGGGGCAATTTTTGGATGATGGAAATGAGGATGATGGTCAGATGGAGGTCCATGTGGTATGGGAATGCGGGACAGGGCAGCATTCTACACTTCCTATCATAAATATCCCGGCATTAACCAGGCGCTGGAACTACGGCACCTGCGGTGCCGGCCGTGTAATCATCCGCCATTATAAGGCCTCGTGCACACTAGCGTCGTTGCTACATCGCACGCACGCATGCTTGTCGCGCTTTGCGTGCTGCACGCACGGTGGGGCTCTCACACGTGGAGTCAGAATCACACGTGTGCTGCTTTCAGAGATCTCGCCACAAGTGCTTCTGAGTGTGCAATGGAATTTGAAGTTAGATCTGAAACGTATCATAAACTTCAGGCTGCTTGTTCGCAGTCTGAATAGAGATTTGTGATCGAGGCCACGATAACTTGATAGCATTTAGCTACAACAAACCTTTGCTGTAGAATGATATAGACAATGAGAGATCAGTGACAAGCGGTTAGTTTTATTTACTCCATTTATGTATTTACCGTAGTGTGAGTCAGTGGAGAGTGACACAACAAAACGGCAGAGGCCGAAAATTTTAGAGGTTTTCCTGTTTACGATACAGGTCGATGAGGCGAAACATTTCGTCTTTGCACAATTCCGCCATCTTGGAAGATAAGAGGATGGCGAGTGCTGACACTTGTGCTCTCTTCTGATTGGCTGAAATCATGCTACACGCGCGCGTCGAGCGCGCCGAATAGAACATTTCCTATCCTCGCGCGACAGAATTTTTCATTTGTGCTATGTCTGTCGCTCCGCGCTTCGAGGGGTTGCACACGTAGACGCGTGACAAAATTTCCTGCACACGTGGCGCGACAATGTCGCATGACGCCAGTGTCCAAGAGCCTTAAGACATGTCATACCAAGGGAAGCACCTCCAAAGTCACACCCGTGAAGTGGGTGAATCTCGGCTGTTTCGCAACAGCCTCCCCACTGGGTAGGAGCTGACCTAGGAAGGAAAAATCACGCTCTTCTAGGCTGGGACTCGAGCCCGGTGTAGGATCCGGTCCGGTCCCCCCTCTGAAGTAGTCCCCCGGGGGACCAATTCGTGGCAAAAACTGCTCTATAATGGTCCCCCCTTAGACATCCAGCCTCGTTTTCGACTGGTCCCCCTGGGCGATTTTGGTCCCCCCTCGCATCCAAAATAGGCCCCCTCTCGAAGTGGTCCCCCTCTTTTCTAACCAATGTAGTCAGTATTTATTTTTAACTTTATTGTTATAGTGTGTGTCAACTCAGTAGAAAACGTGACTCTGGATCTCTCTCACTCTCTCTCTCTCTCTCTCTCTCTCTCGCCCCCCACACTTTCTCTCCTCCCCCCATCTCTCAAACACACACACACACACACATTATGCACGCACTCACGCACGCGTGCACACTCACTCACGCACGCACGCACGCAAACACACACACACACACACACACACACACACACACACACACACACACACACACACACACACACACACACACACCCCTCTTTCGTTATATGTATAATTATTTTCATTTTTGTACAGAGATGTTATTCAAGATGATCTTGAACTGGGTCAAGGTTACAGTGTCAAATCTAAACTTTTAAAAGTGATTTAACTTCGTAGATTTGCCGTTCTATGTAGCCTATACTTTTGTTTTTTATTTTCTCTTTTTTTTTGTGGGATGAGAAAACGGTCGCCACTAAAAAACAAAAGTATAGGCTACATAGAACGGCAAATCTACGAAGTTAAATCACTTTTAAAAGTTTAGATTTGTTTTCTCTTTTTTTTTTTTTTTTGTGGGATGAGAAAACGGTCGCCACGCTTCTTGACACGTCACGTGACTCGTGTCAAACATCGCCACGCTTCTTGACACGTCACGTGACTCGTGTCAAACATGCCTATAATTATAAGTACACGACAATTCATTCCGTCAACCAGTCTTCGTTTTTCATTGACTATCATCATGGACGACACTCTGTATGACAACGTGTTGAACTATTTGAAAAATGGCACTTACCCTCTGACCGCGAAAGGGGAAAACCGTGATGTGACTAAAGTTAAAAAGAGACAGTTGAGAAAGACTGCTGCAAAATACACAATTCGAGAGGATGTGCTCTACCACGACGGAATCCTCGTGGCAAAGAGGAACCAGGTTCCAGAGATATTGCAAGAGTTTCATGACAACTATGTGAGCGGAGGACATTTGGGGATGAACAAGACTTATAAGAAGGTGAGCACCCGTTTTTGTACTCCCAGTTTTAACAGGCTTTAGAATGGGAACGAGGTTTTGTGTGTTTCTGGTATGTCTGGTATAACCAACACATCGGATATAGCGGCCACTTTTGTCCTGGTGGACGTTATATCCGATGACTCCGTATATAACGTAAATTTTCCGGTATAGCCGATGTCTTCGGTATATAACGGACATTTTCCGGATTGAAGACATTTCCTTTGCTGGCTCTCTCTCTCTCTCTCTCTCTCTCTCTCACTCACACCCCCCCCCCCACACACACACACACACTGTTATCTACCAGTTATCTTTAAGACATAGTATTTATAAATATTTCATTACTCTTTTTTCTCTCTAGGTCTTGGAGCGTTACTTCTGGCATGGAATGAAACAGGAGGTTGAAGACTACTGCAGATCATGCTGTGTGTGCCAGAACATGAACGCTTGCAGAAAGAAGCCAGCAGCACCGCTTCACCCCATCCCAGTGCCCAAAAAGAAGTGGAGCCTCGTTGGAATGGACATCATAGGACCTTTGCAGGTCACTGACAGAGGTAACCAGTACATTGTTGCCCTCACAGACCACTTTACAAAGTTTCCCGTTGCCAAGGCCATCCCGTGCAAGAGTTCAGAGGAAGTTGCCAGATTCATGTACGAAACCATCTGCATCTTTGGCGCGTTTGATTCCCTCATAACTGACCAAGGCCGTGAGTTCATTAACTTTGCGCTTGATATTCTCACCGACCGTTTCAATATCAACCATCGCATTTCTTCGGCCTACCACCCTGAGACGAACGGCCAACGGGAGAGGGACAATAGGACACTCAAAGACACTTTGGTAAAGATCACAGACAATGATGATTGGGATGAACTCTTGCCAGCAGCCCTGTTCGCCTACCGAACATCCGTTCACAAGTCTACACAGTTTTCACCCTTTTTGGCATTGTATGGTGAGCAGGCAAAACTACCATTTGACGTCACTGGTGATGCCAACGAGCAAGATCTGAACGAAGAAATCATGGACACTATGAAGGGGATTCACGAGGAAGTCAAGAACAAAATTGGTGAAAACATTTCAAGGGCGCAGAAGAAGCAGAAAGAGTACTATGACAGCAGGCGTGCATATGACCACGGGTTCCGCATCGGAGACAAAGTCTTAATCATCAATGCTGCACGAGTACACAGAATGGGAGGCAAGATGGCACCAAGATTCGTCGGGCCATATGAGGTCATAAGTGTGTTGCCGAAGGGTCGACTTCAACTGAAGAACACTAAAAGTGGGAAAATACTGAAGAATCTCTACAATATCAGCAACGTCAAATTGTTCCATGATCGTACACAGGACAACGCTGACCCCTCCCATGCTCCACAGGCTGACCCCTCCTATCATCCACAGGCTGACCCCTCCCATGCTCCACAGGCTGACCCCTCCTATCATCCACAGGCTGACCCCTCCCATGCTCCACAGGCTGACCCCTCCTATCATCCACAGGCTGACCCCTCCCATACTCCACAGGCTGACCCCTCCCATGCTCCACAGGCTGACCCCTCCTATCATCCACAGGCTGACCCCTCCTATCATCCACAGGCTGACCCCTCCCATGCTCCACAGGCTGACCCCTCCTATCATCCACAGGCTGACCCCTCTTGCCAGCCGCCATTGAGAATGAAGTTCCACCCCGTTGATGGTGCCTGGCAAAAGGATCGGGCCTCCAGTTTGAATTTCCCCAGACTTTTCAGGCGGCACCCCTCAAGGGAAAGTGTTGAAGTTGACATTACGGCTACACCTCTCGATAGCGTTAGCGTAAAAGGAGATGGGAATTGTTTTTTCCGGTCTGTGAGCTTTGTTGTTTTGGGGACTGAGTCGAAATATAAGGAATTCCGAAATATCATTTGCGATTGGATTGAAAAGAATGACAAACGCTTCTACGGAACGAGCGCACGTGAAAATTACGTCGCGACATCAAACATGAGAAACGACCGTACTTGGGCCACCGAGGTTGAGATATTTGCTGCAGCCACCCTCTTGGACACGCCCGTGTATGTGTTCACAAGAGAGGCTCCAGGCCGACAACCTAGGTGGCTGAAATACGGGCCAGTTTGGCAATCGGCCCCATTGAAAACAGACAGAGCAATTTATATAATGAATCTTGGACATCACTTTGCTCCTGTTTTTTGTGTCACTCCTTAGACCAGAACTGTTAGTCTTCTGCTGTTTTTGTTGTTTCAAGCGTCATGATTTGAGACACTGGTACTCAGTCTTGACTGTCTACTTGAAGTACGCTGAAAGCCAAAGGTGGCAACTAGTTTTCATGTCATGGACACTTACTTAATTTTGAAGAAATATTTTTCTATGGCGTTGTATAGAAAATATTAGATACTTGGTCTTTGATGTTATTCTCTAAATGCTATTTCCAGTTTAAAAAAATTGACAGGAAATGTGGACTTTCATGCATTCGATGACGTTTCATGCAAAGACAGTACGGTAGAAGTTTGTTTTGTACTTTGCTATTGTTATTATTTTGCTCATTTCAGGACAAGATGTGCGATTAACAATTTATTAATTTACATTTATGTTGCGTTATAAAGTGCACAGCGCTCTGGTTAACAATTTCTGTTGCAACTCTTTGCTATTCATTAACTGTTTCTTGTTTCATTTCTTGTTTCTTTGACACAGTTTGACTGGACATACCTTTTGAAATAAAGTTTTTCTTGTCAAAGAACGTAAATGTCTATTTCAGGTTTTGCTAGAGAGAGAGAGATAGAGAGTGGGGGGGGGGGGGGGAGAGAGAGAGAGAGAGAGAGAGAATATTGATTGACTTATTTATTTATTGTTTGAAATTCTAGTAATAATGTTTAGTATTCGGTACAACCATCTCATAAACAAAAACAAAAAAAAAAGAACCAATGCAAAAAAACAACTGAAAGAAACAAGAACCAACAACCAAACAAATATATCTCACACACACAAAAATAACAACAAGCACATAAATCGGGAAAAAAAAAGAAAAAAAAATGTTCCTATGGCCCTGTGCTTTTGGGGACAATAAAGTTTTGTAACAATAAAGTTAAAAATAAATACTGACATAGCTCTACATTGGTTAGAAAAGAGGGGGACCAGTTCGAGAGGGGGCCTATTTTGGATGCGAGGGGGGACCAAAATCGCCCAGGGGGACCAGTCGAAAACGAGGCTGGATGTCTAAGGGGGGGACCATTATAGAGCAGTTTTTGCCACGAATTGGTCCCCCGGGGGACTACTTCAGAGGGGGGACCGGACCGGATGCTACACCGGGTCTCCCGGTCCATGGTCCGAAGTGCTAACCACTACACTACGGGGGCTGGTACCTCTCGAATAACTTCATCAGTTTTGAACAATTTTGACGAAGGGACTACAGGTACAAAACATGACATCCTGTGACAATGGCAGTGAAAGGGTTAATAAGAGGAGCTGGTCAAAATGATAATCACCATAGAGTTAGATCATGATGCGCTAAGCAGTAAAATACCTCAGACTGTGTAGAACTATAGCTCTTTACTTCAAAGAGCATTAGCATGAGTTTAAGGTTAAACACATTTTGGTCTTAACAAGCATATAACAACAGGGATTTGTACGCATTTATCCTAGCAGTCAACTGCTGTATCCATATTTTATTTCATGTGATGCTGTGTTGACACAGAGGCTGAAGAACCGACTGTACACCAGCTATTCCTCCCCAAGTGGCATGGACTGCAAACTGATTGGTCCTGAGACTCCCTGTTTCTGTAAGCACAGGTATGTGTAACTGTTATTCCAATTGTTATTATTGCTTATATGGTCACCTTCGGATACTGTATAGTTTTGTGCATATGGTCAAATGAACCATGGTAAGGTCTCAAATCAAACAAGATTTTGTAATTTTCATACCATGTCACTCAAGAAGAATTCTCCTCCCCTTCCCCCCTCCAAAAGAAGATAGAAATGATCCAGTGTGTGTGTGTGTGTGTGTGTGTGTGTGTGAGAGAGAGAGAGAGAGAGAAAGAAAGAGAACATGTATGTACATGTATACCAAAGTCAAATTACCAGTGAAGCAAAATGAATTGTGTTTTACTCATTTTGCACACACATATTTAAAAAAATAAATAAAAATAAGGCCTGGACCTCCTACTTGCATGAAAAATGCCCACTGGACATTCTTACAGGAAAGTACGGTTTCATGTGCAACACGATTTCAGCAGGAGGTTGAGGAAACAAGTCAGCAGTTTTATTTGTGTAGATGTGTGAATACTGACTCATTTTACTTAAATAGAACTGTGAGTGTGCTTCCTTCCGTCCAGATACAAGGAGCACAAGACGGACTTTGAGGTGATCCCGCCTGAGAGACCGGTCCACTTGCCATGCAGGGCCAAGGGTTGCCGCTGTGCCGCTTTCCACTTTGTGCCGATGAATGGAGGACAACCCATCCGCTGCACATGCAAACACTTCACTGACGACCACAGTGAAGTGAAGCCCTATGTTTGCAAGAAAGGTGAGATGTTCAAAACAATGTCCACATTCTTTGTTAGTTTTTGGACGTTTTCTTCACCGTTCAAGAATAGGATCCTCATTTCAGGATCACTTCTCAAAAGTGAAGTGTGTTTCGAACAGAAAATAGACGCATGAACACAGCAGTTGTTGCGATTGATCTGAGTATAAGGGTGAATAGATGGTTTGACTATGTATATGGTGGCCACAGCCAGTGTTTTTGTGAGGGCTGGTTGTTTCTTCTCAACGGGCACATGTGAAAAGGGCATTTCGTTTCTCGCAGATCGTTCTGAGCTGTTTTTATGTTATCTATCATCACACAACTTCGACACCTAGACAGTGGCAGTGTCTGTTTTTGCAGGCACTGAGCCAACAGAAGCGTCCTCCATGACGCAGCAACCACCCTGAGCGCTCCAGTAGTGTAAAAATAATCAGAGAATTTGAATGCTCGACCGCTCGTGCCAAGAGCAACCAGAATTGTATCGCAATAAGATCTGTACTAATCATCATGATAAAGTCTCTTGAGCGTACAGGAGCACTCACGAGCGAAACTGTTCCAACATATTAGTTTGCATAGTAAAGATGGAATTTGCCAGTTTAACAGTTCAAGAATTAGAGAGTGGAGTATATATTTATCCTGCAAGCAACTTCTTGATTCCGGCAGGCTGTGTTAAATGCTCTGGGTTCAAGAGCTCCTTCACGTGTGCCTGTGGGGCGGGGCATGATCAGCACATCATGATCATTGAGACGGCCGAGGAGCGCGAGGCAAGGGGACACCCTGTGGGGCAAGCCGTGCCTTACGCTGCCATGGGTGGGATCACCGGCTTCTCCTCACTGGCTGAGGGCTACCAGCGCCTGGACCCAAGTGGCAGAGGTTTGAGTCTCAGTCTCTTTTTGAGTGTGTGAGTGTGAGGGCTAGGGATGTGTGTGTGTTTGTGTGTGCTTGTGAAACTTTAAGGCCTGGGGGGGTTGTGTTTTGTTGTTTTTGGTTTTGTTGTTGTTGTTGTTGTGTTGTTTGTTTGTTTGTTGTTGTTTTTTTTTTGTTTTGTTTTTTTGTTTTTTTTTTGTTTTGTTTTGTTTTGGGGGGGGGGGGGGTTGGGGGAGGGGGAGGACTGTCAATACAAAAAGAAAATTGAATCTGTATGTCAGAACTTCAGTAATCAAACGTTGGTAGGATATATCCTTTGAACATTTTACATTTATACCTCTGTGACAAATTGCAATGACATGATACCAGAGACATCACTTTTTGTTCCTAGTGCTGGCTCTCTCTCACTTTGTTGTTGTTGTTGTTATTGTTGTGTGTGTGTGTGTGTGTGTGTGTGTGTGTGTGTGTGTGTGTGTGTGTGTGTGTGTGTGTGTGTGTGTGTGTGTGTGTGTGTGTGTGTGCAGGTGCCCCAAGCGAGGAGTGGCTGAACCAGCCAATCACATCATCAGATAACCCGTTCCTTAGGGCTAACGTGCAGTCTATCAAGGCACACCAGATCGCCAAGAAACAGGCTGGTATGTTACTTTCATTGTGTTCCTTCTTTCAGTTCCATTGACAGTGCTGAATTCTTGTCTCAGTACATTGGAGGTTGAAGCTGGCCCAGGGGGAAGCATGTGGTGCTGATGTCATACCATTAAAACCTCAGCTTCCAGCGCCAATGTCTGTTGTTTGTGGATTCCTGTTCATCCGATTTTCTCATAGTTGGCACACATTGGGGCAGCAAACCACATTTCCCAGCAGTGGGATAATAAGGAGTATATATATAGGGGAAGTAAGTAAAGCTGAGAGCGCTTCCTAGATCTAGGAGATGTGTGCCCTATATTGGTGACAAGCCAAATCAAATAAATTTTTATAAAAACAAATAAAAATAAATGAGACAAATTGAAATATATAACAAAAAATATCATGATATCAATAAATAAAGCTACTATTGAGCTGCTTATTACCATGATTTTTGTGAAATTTGATGATCTGTGTGTTTGATGATTGCTGCAAACTGAAGTCCGTATGCATGTATGGTTTAAAGATGATACCATTCATTCCTGTCTTTATGTTCCTTTTGCCCTCCTCTGAGAATGATGAAATAAAACTGGGTAAGCAATTCCAGTAGGTAGATGTTTTTCATCTGCACTGCAGTATCTGAACACCAAGCTACACAGCTTTGCAGGTCAAAGACCACAAAATAATGCACGAGACCTCAAAATGTCTCATTAGCCTCAGGCATCATAGTCACCTTTAAAAAGGCTTCAGTCTAGAAACAAAATGGACAGGTCATGTAGGGGTACGCACTTGACAGGATTTTTTTTTTTTAATTGAATGTCTCCTTTCTGCTCAGGCCTCACTGGAGTAATGCAGAGATACTTTCTGTTTAGGCCAGAAAGCCACTTCACTCACATCCACTCTCGTCACCTCTGCTTGCCATGTGTGCAAAAAATCCCAGCTTCACTGGCAGTTTGCCTCCTGTTGAAACCCCCTGGCATACACCTTGCCCTACAAATATAATAATCACAAAAATCACACTTTTCTGTGACAACAAAAATCATTACAAAGTAGCACACTTGCCAAATGTGGTCCTTTAATAAACACCAAACTTTGCCCCGTGGTCAAGTTTTGTTATTACGCCTGTAGTATGAGGTTTGGGACCTTTTTTTTAAAGCAGTAGTTGTTGTTGGTGTCCGTACTGCAGTTTTCTGCGACCGTGACCATACTTTTTTGTCTTAGTATTAGTAGGAGACAGCACAAGTGGTACTGTGACTGTGTCTAGTTAGTTTACATGTGTGCACAACGTATGTTTCAGATAGCATAGTGAGACACATTTGGATGTTTGATGTGCACAGTATTCATGTTAGTATAGTACATACAAGCACTTAAGCATTACTGTATCTTTCACACGCATCCATACAAAAGACTGTGGACCAAACTGGTGTTGAAATTTTGATGGATTTTTATGCACTGTAGAAAGTTTTGGATGTGCACGGGAGTTGTTTCACCTTGATTTCCAGTAGTTTTACACAGTAGAGGTCTCTCTCTCTCTCTCTCTCTCTCTCTCTCTCTCTCTTACACACACACACACACACACGCACGCACGCGCACACACACACACACACACACACACAGAGCGTTTGTTGTTGTTGTTATTTTTTCCCAAGACACAGATGCATTAGGGTAGACTTGAAACAGAAACGTTCATATACTACAGTTCTGTTATTTACACACCCACCACTTGAAGCCGGTAGAGTAATAAAAGCGGTTCGACCTGAATCTTTGAATTCAAGCAGGCTGGGGGAATTTTCATGATGTTCACAATTTTGGTTGGGATTTCATAGTGTCTGAAGAAGATGAGTCAGAGGGATTCTCTGTGGATGCTGTCAAACTGATGCCTTGGGCTGTTTTGCTTTGCTTTGGGCAACGTCAGAGGTTCTCAGCGTGGGTCTCGCCTCGTGGGGGCCGCACTTGGCCAATAACATGAATAAATAGACCTCGCACGCGCTGACAGCGGCGGCGGGCAGTCCCCAGTTCAAATCTACGCGGCCTCATTATGATGTGATTTTGTTCGCACCAGAGACACACAGAGACATACATAACATATGTATGGCGCTGTATGTCTGATTCGCACCACACGCCACTGGCGGTCGGTGATCAGTCCGAGTTTCGCCACGCGGTTTGACCCATCTTGTTCAGCCCTCGCCATGATCTGGCCGTCTAAACATACAAGGGCTATTGTGAACGCATAGTACACTGCTCCAGTCCTCAGCTGTCAGTGGCAATATAATAAATTATGTGTATTCTTTAACACTGTTGTGTCGACTCCCTCACAACCACACTGATTCGCGGTGCGCCCTGCACCATCCTCACCACCCCACCATCACACATAGTTTTCGGTAAAATGTTTCCTTCCATGTTCAGCGGCTTCGGGGCGTTGAAATGGACCGTGCCGCGGGACCCTCAATCCCCAACCCCCCTTCCTCAGCTGCACCCCCCCCCCACTCCCACACACACACACACACACACACACCCCGAAAAAAAAAATAAAAGAGAAAAGAAAAACTGAGCTTACTGTTATTTATAAATAATGTAAATTCTTTTCTGGTTCTCCGGGCCAGAGCCAGAACTGATCATGTATACCTACACACACTATGATATACCTGTCACAGTCACGTATTCACGACAGCCATGTTCATTTGTCAAAACTGAAGGCGGCGTGTGCGTGCGTGCGTGTGTAATTCGGCGTGCGTTTCAAGGGAGAGGTTAAATTCTCTTTCCGATTCCGGCAGTACACTTCACATCAGTCCCTCAATCCAAGCCCCCCGCCCCTCCCCCCTCCCCTGCCCCTCCGTCCCGCTCCCCCACCCGGCTTTTTGTCAGGACTAGGGGGATTAGAAGGAGCCAGAACGACCACCAAGCGGTACAGCGAGCGTTGGACTTTCAGTGCACGGGTCGTGAGTTCGATTCTTGCCCGGGGCGCAATATTTGTGCTAGCCTTTTCCTCGATGCCTCGTCTTTGATATCACCCATATCACAGTGTTGCTAAAACCCTCAAACACTTACCTGCCCACCCATCCGTGTTAATTTGCGCGTTTGGAATTACCAGGTTCGTTGGGGTTTTGTGCATAAAATTCGAATACAAACAGTTTGCACGACAGAACAGGCACAACAATGTTTTCTTTCAACTGACTTTATTTTTCTTGTTAGGTCATCTGACAGGTCCTGACGATGAAGTGTTTGACGATATGGCTGAACGCGTGTCTGCCATGCGCCGACCTGGAGAATCTGATATGGACTATTTTGAACGCAGATACCAGGAACGGGTGTGTTCCTCTCTCTCTCTCTCTCTCTCTCTCTCTCTCTCTCTCTCTCTCTCTCTTTCTCTCTCTCTCTCTCTCTTAAATTGTCAGTTTATGAGATCAGTGACCTTAGTATTTTAGTTTTAGTATAATTAGTAATAATTATTTCTGTTTTATTTATTTTTTGCTTTTGGTGATCTCATGATCATTTCAGGGTTTTTTGTTTTGTTTTGTTTTGTTTTTTTAGTTAAGCAGTGGCAAATTATAAAGTGATTTGTGTACCAAAAATGTCTGCTTTTGAAAAATAAGTGACATTGGCACTCTCTCTCTCTCTCTCTCATACTTAACTATATGGTAGACACAGCAAGTTGTAAAACTGGTCTGCTGACCAAAAACTTTAACCCGGCTGTGTAAAAAATTCATATCATTTCATCTAATTTCAAAACTCAGCAGGATCGACAAAATCAAGAGGAAAGAAAAAGGAGGGAAGAAAGAAAAAAAATGCACTTTGCATTGTGCAGCCTGTTCCTTTCTGTACACACTTCACATTTGTTTCCGTTTTGCTGAGAAGCAAGTCTAGTCGGTCCCAAATCCCAAAGGAGGGGAAGTAAATTCTTACGTTTGCACGTAAATAAGCACGATGAGTGCGGTGCTTTGAACTGGATTTGTGTCCCCTACCTGTCACACAGCTGAAAGCCGAGAAGGCGGCGAGCAAGGCGGGCCCAGCTGGAATGAGTGGCACTTTCCGCACGGGACAACGCAAGTCTATTGAGCCTGCAGCCAAGTCTAGCAGCAAAAGACCCAGCAAGAACTGATGAACCCAACTGATGAGCCAAAACGCGTGCACTGACTGATGTATTAGTGCGGCGAATAACTGCATAATTATCCAACATATCAGTTTTAGAAAATAAGTGAATAAAAAAAATAAAATAAAATAAAAACCACAAAAAAACAGTCAAGCAAGAAGCAAAAATTGGTCTAGACAATAAGACAAAATAAAATAAATAAATAATAAAAGTAGTATAACAATGGCAAAACAACAAAGAAAAAAATATGATCTTTCTGGTTTAATCTTGTGGGCCCACAGAATTATTCTAAATAAAAAAAAAATCAGTAAGACAACAAAGAAACAAAATCAAAGAAAATAAGTGGTTATAAGGGGCATCACTCAAGCTGGTTAGTTACCTCCCCGAGCCCATGTCTAGCTCATTAGGCAGCTAGAACAGAATTTGAGTTCAGAGTAAGGGCAGCCCCAGTAAAAGAAAAAAAAAAAAGTTTCTGCTGGTCTGTTCACTCTTCTGTTTTGATGGAAATCGGAAACTTTTTTCTGTTTTGGTTGTTTGTACATGTATTGGTTTTTTGGTTGTTTTTTTCCCCCCAAATCTTGTCCTATACTGTAACCGTGTAAGCAATGAAGGGGGAGAAAGCTGTACCGGCAATCGCTGAGTTTGGAGTGAGTTGCCATGTCCACTGTTAACTGGTCTAATCCCCTCCACACACACCCCTCCCCTCCCCCCCCCCCCCTTTCATGTGCTGTGACTGCCTGTTGATGTGCGACGTTGTCAGTTGGGATCCGAAGAAGAAGAAAAAAAAAATGACACAATTTAACACAAGACACAAAAGGTGCTCTTTGGTAACATGTCAGTTATGAACAATACAGGGTTTAATAAAAATGTACGATTGACAGGGTATGGTTGGTTACCATAGTGACCAATTAGTGAAACCATTATATTCAGTGTATAACTGTCATGTTTAATCAGTGTAGTGCTGCACTCGTACAAAAATTATTGTTTAATAAATTAGTTTGCTCATTTCATACATCGCTTTTGCTGTCATACTTTTTTTTTGGGGGGGGGCTATTTCTTTATCTTTTGTGCTTAAGTAACATTAATTAGTTTGATCATTTGATCATTGAACTGCATTTCACACACAACCATTGTTTTTATGCTTTTGGGGTTTTTTTGGGGGGTTTTTTTGTTTGTTTTGTCGTTTTTTTTGTTTTTGTTTTTTCGTTGTTCTGCTATCTTTCTGTCTAACGCTTCAGCATTCTTTTAGGACCAACATTAGGCATGTTTGGAAGGACTTCGTGAGGAGGACTTGGCTGAGCAGTGTAACCCATGTACATGTAAATTACGCTCACACGGCAGAGGCCATGGGAGGCTAACGCTTATGGTACCCCTAACGTGCCTAATTTACATGTTAATGGGTTACACTGCTCAGCGAAGTCCTCCTGATGAAGTCCGACTAAATATGCCTATTGTTAAATTTGGACCGTACTGCTGAAACTTATACGCACCATAACACAACACACACACACACACACACACACACACACACACACACACACACACACACACACACACACACACACACACACACACATGAATATAACTGTACAGCAGGCCTTTCCTTTGGAATTTTGCCTTGATCATGTGAACCAAAACAGTCAGTTAAAGGTGCTATTTTTGTACTTTAGTGGGTTTTTTTTGTTTTTGTTTTTCCTGTTACTGTTTTCGGTCATGTTATCAAATGCAGATCTCGGCCCTTATCTGCCCAGTACCAGCATATGTAAGGTGTTAGTGTGTTTCATGCCAATGTGGTATGACCACCTAAACAACTGGAAACTGACGAGTTGTGAACATTGAAGTGTGACGAAAGACCTTGGCGGAGCTTTCTTGCCAAAGTCTTTGATGTAACCGTCGCCCTTTTGATAGCCGTGTTTGTCGCAAACCATCATCCCAAAAAATCTCGTGTTTTTGCTACGCCCCAGGACATCTTACTTCATTGTCATAAACGTTCAGTTGTTTGAGTTGATCTAGCTGTGCTACCGTTTAATCCAGTCACGGTCCTTGTCCATTTGATTTTGTTGTTCCTGATTTTGTTTGTTCTTGTAGAGAAAGCAGATGCTGTGATACAGTTTTTGTCTTATTCTATAATACAGATATTATGTCTGTTTTATTTTTTCGGCGATTCCGATTTTCCTCTATAACACGAAACCCACAATCTTTGCTTTTTTTTAATAAAACAGGTTTAATGTACAGTCAGGGTTGTCAAGTTCAGTCTTGTCTCAGTGTGTGTGTGTGTGTGTGTGTGTGTGTGTGTGTGTGTGTGTGTGTGTGTGTGTGTGTGAGAGAGAGAGAGAGAGAGAGAGAGACTCAAAATTTAATTCTTTATTGTTTAGGCCATCGACCCATCAGTGTGTGAGAGAGAGGAGAGATAGAGAGAGATTCAACTGATTTTTACAAACACAGAAAAGAACACCTGAAGTTTTGTTTTTGTAAGACTGAATTGTGTCTTCATCCGGACACGGATGTCTGTCTATGGCCGGCCCAGTGTGTGTGTGTGTGTGTGTGTGAAAGAGAGAGAGTGCACGGCTTTGGTGGAACAGAGGACGTGGATGAGTCCCGGCACAACTTCTCGGGGATGCAAAGGATCATTCATTGCTAAATAGTACTCACTTCAGAAGGTGTGGAGCGGGGGCGGCGTTTTACCTTTTTGGCTTCCTTGTGTAACAATGGGAGTCTATGTATTAACCCTCCGTCGTCTGTCTGTCTGTCTGTCTGTGTGTGTGTGTGTGTGTGTGTGTGTGTGTGTGTGTGTGTGTGTGTGTGTGTGTGTCCAGAAAACTTTAACATTGTCGTTTTCTCAGAATCTACAAACAGCAGAGGCACCAAACTTGGCATGCTGATAGACAACCACAAGACCTTTCAAAATGTGTCATTTTGAATGACCTTGAGTCAAGGTCACTAAAGCTCTCTGTTTGAAAATTTTACATTGGCATTTTCTCGTAATCTACAAACACCAGAGGTTTTAAACTTTGCATGATGATAGACATTGATAACAACTTTACAGATATACATGTAGTCAGTGGCCTTGTGTCAAGGCCGTACAAGCTATTTTTGTGAAACCTTAACATTGGCATTTTCTCAGAAACAACAAACAGCAGAGGCACCAAACCTGGCATGCTGATAGACAGTGATAAAACCTATGCACACATACCACCTTAAATGACCTTGACTCAAGGTCAAGGTCACAAACAGTCCGTTGGGAAAATTTACATTTGCATGTTCTCAGAATCCAGAAGAATCAGAAGCATCAAACTATATATGTGTGATGATTTGTCATTAGCAGCACCTTTACAGACATACCTGTGTTCAGTGACTTTTAGTCAAGGTCAAGGTCATGCAAGCGTTTTTTTGGAAACTTTAACCTTGGCATTTTCTTCAAAACAACAAACAGTAGAGGCACCAAACGAGGCATGATGATAGACCGCAATGAGACCTACCTTTCTGAAAGGTAAAAGCTGTCTGTTGTGAATTTTAACATTACTGTTTTTGAAGGAACTACAAATACTAGAGGCATCAAACTTGGCATAGTGATAGACATTGATGAGATCTCATTTGAATGACCTTGACCAAAGGTCAAGGCCATACAAACTGTTTCGGGGAAAACTGTAATGATGTAATGTAACTGTAAACTCAGAGTGCCAGAGACACTTTACTTGGCATAATAATGGATAGTGATAAGAGCTTTTTTTCTCAACACCTGTCTGAGGCGCATCTTCAACATCCGATGGCCAGAGAAGATCCGGAACGAAGAGCTGTGGGAGCGAGCAGGGCAGGAACCAGCGGCCAAGCAGATCCTGCGGAGGAAGTGGGGCTGGATTGGACACACCCTCAGGAAGCCAGCATCCAGCACCACACGCCAAGCCCTGACATGGAACCCACAGGGGAAAAGGAAGAGAGGCCGGCCTCGCAACAGCTGGAGGCGGGACACTGAGGCAGAGTTATATAAGCAGGGGACCAACTGGACTGGAGTGGCAAGAATAGCCCAGAACAGAGTGCGATGGCGAAGGGTTGTCGATGGCCTATGCTCCACGTGGAGCCAGGGGCCTAAGTAAGTAAGATAAGAGCTTTACAAACATACTCTTGTGAATGACCTTGACCTGTGTCACAAGGGAGCCATGGAGGCTTTTGCCTCTCTAGTTTTTCAGAATTCAGAATAAAAATTGTGACTTTCTTATTTGTGGCATGCTGTCAGTAGACATGTCTTGGTGCTAGAACCATTGTCTGTTTTGGAAAACCTCAGGGAGGAAATGTGCCACCCTGTCATAGTGCAGAAATTATTTTGTTTGCGATCTGTCACCTTGGACATCCTCTGCATCTCCTTGTTCCGGCAGCCGGTCACGGTAACTTCCCATGTTCGTATTCCCATTTAGTTGTTAGGGAAACACCTCTTAAGTCTAGACATGCTGTTGCCACATCGGACATGCCTGTAGCCCTACTCTTTTGAGCAAACATCGGGAACATCTTGCATCCGCTTTCGTGGCGCTTATCTCAAGTTCGCAGTGTACACTAGTCACACACACACACACACACACACACACACACACACACACACACACACATATAACATATAATATATATATATATATATATATATATATATATATATATATATATATATATATATATATATATATATATATATACTGACTTTACAAAACGAAGAAAGTCATGCTGGCTCCGCACATCCCCAAAAGAGTTTTAAAATGGAAAAATCCACATAGAATAATTAGAAAAGAAACTCCTTGAGAGCTGTGATCAACTATTAATCTGAACAAAGCATGGAACCTGTATTCCTCTGATGAAGGGCCCGCTGAGGGCCCGAAAATTTGGGTTCCATGCTTTGTTCAGAAAAATAGTTGATCACAGCTCTCAAGGAGTTTCTATATATAGAGTTCAAAAGTCTGTGGGACTTCACTTGTCACTGTTCAAAGCGATAATGCGGAACGGTCTCTCTTTCTCCCACCTCTTAATGGCATGCAACGATTATAAACACTCTTCGTTCTTTAAAAAAATATACGTATCAGAATCAGAATCAGATTTGTTTATTGACAGGCCTATTAGGCCCATTCAAATTTGAGAGTGACATCCAGACATTCTTATGCACATCAATACATGTACAAAAAATAATAAGTATATCAACTCAGCTGAGCAACTGTTGTCTTTTTCTTAAAGCTAGAAAAAATATATAATGCCAGGTTCTTAACTGTATAATAGTTACTTGAGGCCATTAACAAAGTGAGTCGAAAGCTGCATGGATGGTTCCAGTATTTTCTATACGTACTTTTTTAAGATGAAGTTCTTTTCACTCTCTGTATTCCTGAAGAAAGTGAAAAGTCTCATTAAACGCACAATCACGAAAGAACGCAAAGAATTACCTTGTCGCAGATTATTCAGCAGACTAACGATGAGCGGTTATATAACTACAGGACAATGTGAACAATTTCTAACCGGATCTTGGTTCCTTCTTGTTTAAGGTGCACCTCCGGATTCAGTGCGAACAATATTTACCCCCCCCCCCCTCCCCCCAACCACCTCCCCACAAGAACAATGCGCAGCTTCCATGAAATCCACAGTTTAAAAGAACATAAAGTAGATGGCATTTTCAGTCATAGGTAAAATGAACAAAAAGAAGGGGGGGGGGGGGGGAAGTCTTTTGGAATGGAGGCTGGAAAGAACTGGTGTGTTCACTGAACACCAATAAATAAGTGATAACAAAGACGGGGCAATGAGAAAAAGGCCAGTACAAATATCTGGCCCCAGCTGGGATTCAAACTCACGACCGGAGCCAACGCAAGACGGGATGGAGGCAGGGGTGAGGTTGCGGCAAGGTTTCATTGTCTCCGAGTTTCCAGTTGGGGCGGTCGGTGGTGTGGGGTGGTCGGTGGTCTAGTGGTTAAGAGACTTGTCACCATTGCGAGAGGGCAGGGGTTCGAGTCCCACTCGGGGCAAACAATTGTTTCCTTCTCGTATGTGGCACCGTTCATTCGGGCCGATCGTCGGAGGTTCCCTCCGGGCACTCCGGCTTCCTCCCGCTCTGCTTTGGAAATGTTCACCCCCCCAAATTTGAAAAATAAATGCAATTCTAAATTCCGAAATTTAAAATAGCTGAGCTGACCCTTCGCACCACGTGATTGTAATGTGTTTATGTCCAGTGTGTGTGAGAGAATGCGTGTGATTCACGTGAGCGTGCGTGTTGGGTTCAGTTCGAGGCGCTTTGAGCCGATTCTTGAAATTGGGTACTCATTATTATTATTGGATCCGCGCGTGTATAACTGACTGTCCGTCTTTTTGTGTAAGTAGCAGCTGTTGTCTACGTCATGATCAATATCGCATGTCGCTATCATTAATATTGACTGCACAGGTCAGTCTATAGATAATGGTCTAGGAATAATATCTCTAGGAGATTTATTTCGCCATTTCAACGTACTTCTCATGTTCTTGACATTCGAAGTATTGCTGTTTCAGTGCAGCAGGCTAATTGTGACGCCCAGAGCAAGTCAGCATTTCAGTTAACATGTTCATTGATTGGAATCTGTACTCTGACAAAGTTGTTTTATGAAAGGCCGTTAGCCTCCGTGCGTCAACAACCGCCTCTTGCTGCCATTTCAGTGTTCTTGATTTATTAGGGGCGGTCGGTGGTCTAGTGGTTAAGAGACTTGTCACCAGTGCGAGAGGTCAGGGGTTCGAGCCCCACTCGGGGCAAAGAATTTTTCCCTCTCGTATGTGGCACCGTTCGTTCGGGCCGATCGTCGCGGGTTCTCTCCGGGTACTCCGGCTTCCTCCCGCTCTGCTTTGGAAATGTTCAGCCCACCAAATTTGAAAAATAAATGCAATTCTAAATTCCGAAATTTAAAATAGCTGAGCTGACCCTTCGCACCATGTGATTGTAATGTGTTTACGTCCATTGTGTGAGAGAATGCGTGTGATTCATGTGAGCGTGCGTGCTGGGTTCAGTTCGAGGCGCTTTGAGCCGATTCCTGAAATTGGGTAAAGCGCCTATACAATACGCATTATTATTATTATTATTATTATTGATATGAATATGGCCAAGGTAGACATTTCACCTAATAACTGTTCTATCATTCTGGTACTGTCAGGCCATAATTTAAGAGATAACAAACCAACAAAAATGACCTTGCATTTACACCAACAATTTCCATCTTGTAGACAGTCGAAATTTGAGAATATTTCAGAATAAAAAAAAATCGAATTCCTTTTAATTATTCACGGGTTAAGGCGTGTCTAGCTTAATTCTTATTAATACCACCCATGCCCTTATGTGTAATGTCCTTTTCCCACGTCCCCAACCCAACCCACGGAGGGGAGCCTGAAGAACACTGGGATACTTACGCTCAGTTGGTATAGTTCGCCCGTTAGGGGGTGCAAATGTATACCAATCATGCGCAGGAGGGGCAAATGAACTCCAGTCGTCCACTGACGGGGGCGGGTGGGTGTTTGGGGGGTTTCACGTCCTTTCCCACCACATAGGGTGATATCAAAGACGGGGCAACGATGAAAAAGCCAGCACAAATATTTGGCCCCAGCCGGGATACGAACTCACGACCCGAGCATTAGAAGTCCAACGCTCTACCATTCGACCACCCCGGCTCCATTGACGGGGGCGATTGTATCCCCGCAACGCAGGAGGGGTGCAAATGTTCTTGGGGGGTCTGGCGAGGTGAAGTCACGTAGCCGCTGACCTCGTTCTACGACTTTATGCGAAATATCTACGGAATTGACTGGTATACATTTGCACCCCCTAACGGGCGAACTATACCAACTGAGCGATACCTGCCATGGTTTGGACTCCTGGCAGGTACATGTACCAAACAAACAAACAATGAGACGGAGTTTTCCTCGTCGCCTATTATGAGGCTGTTTACACTTGTCAGTTTTACAGGGTTGGACGGGGAGCCGGGGTGGTCGAATGGTAGAGCGTTGGACTTCTAATGCTCGGGTCGTGAGTTCGATCCCGGCTGGGGCCAAATATTTGTGCTGGCTTTTTCTTCGTTGCCCCGTCTTTGATATCACCCGATGTGGTGGACAAGGACGTTAAACCCCCAAACACCCACCCCTACCCCACAGGGTTGGGCCCGGGTTGGTACGTTTACATTTAACCAACCCGGGTTGAAAGCGGCCAGGGTAAAGATCTAAGCTCCCAACAAAAAGCTTTCCGAAGTGTGAACAACTTTTACAGAGTCGGCCGTGGACGCACAGTCAACTCTGTCACAGTTGCAGAGTTTCCAGCGTCCCTGAAACCCCAATAAAAGCCATTGCGTTTTGACACTGAGCGAGAAAGATCGTGCAGCACTCAACATCCGGTAGACACCGTAGTGATGTGTCTCGCTCACTGACCAAAAGCCAAATAATGTCACGGTAAACTCGTGCTCTGGTTATATAAGGGTCCCCGAAGCGCCGAAAACTCTGCAACTGTGACAGAGTTATGCACAATTGAAGGAGTCGCGGTTTTAAAAAGCGCCATGTTTGAGGCTTTTTGCTGTGATTGCAGATCTTTAAACCCTGCTACGGACCAGGGTTAAACTGATTGTGGTCCAAGGCCAGCTCGCATTTCAGATCTAATCATGCAGCTGGCGTCCTGATGTAATGCTTTCGTCAAGGCATGTCGTACGTTTTCCAACGTCAGTCATTGTCCAGGATAGACTTGCACAGAATTAGCAGTTATTCCCCATCAAGCTGTGGGATACCGACGAGTATTTTGATCCAAGACGCAAATCAACCCTGAGCTTTAGCGAAGGGTTGATTGCGTCTTGGATCAAAATACTCGTCGGTATCCCACAGCTTGATAGGGTGTAAATGCTTTATCATCCTTTTTTTGGGCCAGTTTATGGTATATTCTGAACGTTTATCCTAGAAAAAACTGACAGTCGACACATTGCAGACGAACGAGTTTGTACGTCGGCAGAGCACGACGCCGACAGAATAAAGTGCGCCTTTTTAATGCCGCGGCTGGCAAGACGATGTCAATTCACTCATGAACTCAAATCCAAACAAAAACACAAGTTTTAAACTTCCACTAAAGACACAAACAAACATGCTAACGCTTTCAAGGAAATGTAAATTTGCGAGGTGAATGTGAAACCGATCAAAAACAGCTCAGTCTGTTCACGCTTTGCACAATCAGGGCGCGTTCAAGCGGGGGTGTTCCTGTCGCGATTCTTCACGAAATATGAATCTTTGTGAGTGTTTATTCTAATATTTGTAGTACATGTACACCGATTAAAGTGACCTCCCCCCCCCCCCAGCAGCTACATTTTATAACTGCATGCATGACTCAAACGATTCAAGAAGCTTCTGTTCAATCGGAGATCTTTCTAGACCACGACTGAATCCGCTGCCATTCTCTGCGCCGATAGGACACGGCCAAATCAGTAAACAGCATACATGTCGGTGAGACGCCAGCTTCGAATGAACTTTTTGAGAACGACTTTTGATAAGTGTTGGTTAAAACTGTCCGAAATTTGAGTAAGGATTGCTTGCTAGGTACAGGATACTGTTGTTTTGTACTTGTACAACGAGTTTATGAAGTTGGAAACATCGATATGCCGAGTCAAAATGTTTCGTCGTCGATGGTGTTTACATCGGGAGCGAGTTCTCGCCGAGGAGTAGTGATACGTGTACTTGCACATCGATGACGATGTTTTTTTTTGTTTTTGTTTTTGTTTTGTTTTTTGCCAAAAAAACTGTACCTCTGTTCTTTCTGTCTGAAAGAAAGAACCTATTTGCAGGGAACCATGCCTGATTGTCATGTGATATCGTGCTCTGTGTCACATGATTTCTCAAGTACTAGTAAAATACGGACACTTCTTACACAGGAGAGATCAAAGAAAAAGAGGCCGCTATGGATGATAATGGCCATTGGAACGATAAACGCCATTGGAACGAGTCCAACCCGACTGGTCAGCAACCCGAGTCCAACCCGAGTCAGCCAAAACTCGGGTTCAAACCGGGTTGCAGTCTAAACAGCCTCCTTTGGTATCAGCCCATATACATAGTGGAATAGTATGCTTGTTTAACACCCAGTCAACCAACCCCTCCCCCGGCCCCCTCGCCCCCCCTCCTCCCCGCTCCCCCACCAAGCGAACGACATGTACATACAACAGACTAACACACACGTGTCTAGCGGTCACGCGAACGCAGCGCGCCTAAACGGTACACCGCTTCTCTCCCACCCCCGCTCCCAACGATAAACGAACGTTGAATCATTACTGCCGGCCGAGCATTAGCACGCCGTGTGCAACAGATGGACTGTATTAAAAGCGCATCTTGCTCTGCTATGGTATGCCACATGTCTAAACCGGTGCTGGGCGGTCGTGCCCGGTCTACGCCGGAGGATCAATACAACACACACACACACACACACACACAAAGGGTGAGTGAGTGAGTTTTTAGGGCTTAAAGCCGCGCAAGCCACAAAGGCTAATTCGCGGCTGAGTGTGTCTGCACTACAAGAAAAAAACAAAAATGTAACGTTGGACATAGGATGCAAACTGGTCTACGGGGCAATATAAACCCAGGACATGCAGGAGACGCTGCACCTTCATGCTAATTTATCGAACTCCCGGTTACAAAAAAGCGTAGAAAACAAATGACAATTACAACTAGTTAAAACAAAGATAAATACTAAGCGCATATACAGCAAATATTGCAACTTATCATCTCCTAGGCGCAATAAACCAGTTCGCAGCATATTCCCAACATCACTTATGCCTAACCACTGGTAGTGCAGACGTGAGTGAGGGGTTAAAAAGAAGAAATATAGATGAAAGGGCCGAACTTAGAAATCAGCTGAGAGAAGAGAGGAAGGACAGAGCGGCTAAATTCGGGAGGTTTTAAAGAGAAAGATACAGGTGAATGGGCTGGTGAGGGATAGACAGAGAGGTAGGAAGGAAAATTCCTTAGTTGCCAATGAAGACAACATGCCTGGGAGGCAGTTGGAGAACAGACCGCTCCAACACGGAACCTCCCCGCCGTGAGGCGGTTTGGGAAAACAACGCACCAGAGAGGGGTGCGTTGTGAAGGTCTTCAACATGACAGGTGTTCAGCAGCACCAGCAGGGCGCTGCGAACAAAGCCCGCCAGGCTGAAGACCAGGTGGGGGGAATCCAGTGAAGTCGGCCTTCAGAAACGACCCTCAGATGTCTCACTGGACCAAGGGTCAGCAGACACCTGCTTACTGACCTCCCCCCGGAGGAGATTTTAAGAGAGCAAAAGACAGGTGAATGGACCGAGTGAGGCAGAAATAAGAGTAAAGAAAGAGCAAAAGGGGTGGGCAAGCTTGGCAAAATCAGCCCCGCCGCGTGAAGGCGAGCCCATGGGGCCACACACACACACAAAGAAAAGTAGCTTAAATAGCACCCGGTCAGTCTGTAAACATCTTATCACATTTCCTCCGTCGTCGACACACCATATCAGATTCTTCCTTTTGGTCTCCTGTGTCCAAGAGACCAACACTGGCACGAAGGTCGGTGATCTTGTTTATACATTTTGGGGGGCACATTTTAGATAACTTAGGCTATCAGGTATTCATACCGACGCCGAACGTCGGTCAAAGACAGAATCATTTTTGAAATGTCTGGTCCTGTTCTAACCAAGGCTTACATGTTCTAACCAAGGCTTAAGGTTTTGCGTCGTTTTCTTCTTATTGAGAATATATGCTTTATGCTTTTTTTTGGTCAGCCAGGCCGAATGGGGCGGTCGGTGGCCTAGTGGTTAAGAGACTTTGCCACCAATGCGAGAGGAAGGTTCGAGTCTCACTCGGGGCAAAGAATTTTTCCTTCTCGTACGTGGCACCGTTCATTCGGGACGATCGTCGGGGGTTCTCTCCGGGTACGCATTTGCAGCCCTAGGCTATGGGTTTTATATATGTTTCATTTTTGGCTCACTTGTGTAACAAAGTGAGTCTATGTAATAACCCTCCGTCGTCTGTCTGTGTGTATGTGTGTCTGTCCGTGTGTGTGTGTGTCTGTCTGTGTGTCCGCAGTAAACCTTAACATTGGCATTTTCTTAGAAACAATGTGCAGCAGAGGCACCAAACTTGGCAAGCTGATAGACAGCCATAACACCTTTCAAAGCATATATTAGTGATTGATCTAGACCCAAGGTCAAGGTCACTAAAGCTGTCTGTCTGGAAATTTTACATTGGCATTTTCTCAGAGTCTAAAAAAGCCAGAGACATCAAACTTTGCATGATGATAGACATTGACAACACATTTACTGACATACCTGTATTCAGTGACTTTGAATCAAGGTCAAGCCCATGCAAGCTGTTTTGCGGAAAACCTTCCAAAACCTTAACATTGGCCTTTTCTCAGAAACAATGAACAGCGGAGGCACCAAACTTTGCACGCTGAGAGACAGCCATAAGACCTTTCAAAATATACCATAATGATTGACCTTGACCCAAGGTCAAGGTCACTAAAGCTGTCTGTTTGGAAATTTTACATTGGCATTTTCTCAGAATCTAGAAAAGCCGGAGACATCAAACTTTGCAGGATGATAGACATTGACAACACATTTACTGACATACCTGTATTCAGTGACTTTGAGTCAAGCTCAAGGTCATACAAGCTGTTTTGCGGGAAAACCTTCCAAAACCTTAACATTGGCATTTTCTCAGAAACAATAACTAGCAGAAGCACTAAATCTGGCTTGCTGATAAACAGCAGCAAGACCTTCCAAACATACCATTTTGAATAACCTTGGCTGAAGGTCAAGGTCATCAAAGCTGTCTCATTGGAAATTTAAAATTGCCATTTTCTCAGAATGTAGGGGTACCAGAGGCATCAAACTTTGCTTGATGATAGACATTGACGAAACCTGTACTGGCATACTTGTATTCAATTTCCTTGAGTCAAGGTCAAGGCCATTCAAGATGTTTTGCGGAGACTTTAACGTTAGCATTTTCTTGGAAACAACAAACAGTAGAGGTACCAAACAAGGCACAATGATAGGCAGCAAAGAGACCTATGCAGACACACCCATTTGAGTGACCTTGACTCAAGGTCAAGGTCATTACAGCTGCCTGTTGTGAAATTTCACATTACCGTTTGTACAGAAACTACAAAAATTAGAGCTATCAAACTTGGCATAATGATTGTCACTGATAAGCTCTTCACTTACATATCTCATTTGAATGACCTTGACCCAAGGTCAAGGTCATAGAAGCTGTCCTGGGAAAACTGTTATATCGCCATTTTCCGTTTTCTTAGGAACTATGAACACAAGACACCATACTTCAGGATAGCTAGTGATAAGAAATTTATAAACATACTCTTTTGAATGACCTTGACCTATCTCACGAGTGACCCAAGGAGGCTTTGCTCCTCTAGTTATACACTTGTGACGGGCTCCAGCAAAAGGGAGACAAAGGGTGATTTGGGGCTTAGGGAGCCACTGACATCACTGGAATGTTCAGAAAATGAGCTTTGTTTTGGTGTAAAAATTACTTCTTTAGCATACTGTAGGCCTGAGATAATTATGTTTGTTGAAAACTTGCTCTTTAAAAACGGCCATGTCGAGAATATGACAGGTAAAGCGTGACGCTGGCGTCATGCCGAATTTTTAAAAATATTTTTTATCTTGATTCTACCGTATCTGGAAAAAGGCACTAAGTGCAACGGAGTTGATAAGCGCCTAAACCCTTTTTCGAGTTGACGGTAGACTTGCAGTTATCATTCTGCTGCAGCCCTGAACTGGCGTAGATGAATGTTTTTCTTTCTTTCTTTCTTTTTTCGCAGCCAAGTTGTTGTAAGGTAGGACATTAAATGAAATTTCTCATCTTTGTTGCAGATGACACGGTGTCGAAGATGGTGCTTCACTATGCTGGCAGGGATGATGATGGCGGCCATGTTGGTTTGTATAAGCATGCGCAGTGCTACCATCGTATCTGGGCTAGGCGCGTACAGTCTTGGCGATTATAACGACGATATCAATGAAAGGTTTGCTATACTGTCAGAGAGCGGTCTATATCAACGGACTACTTTTCCTTGGTCCTCTGTTACAAGTCTTTTAAAACATTTCGTACCGTGCACGACTGTCCCACGTTTTGAATTTTGTTTTGTTTTGTTTCATTGGCCCTGTATGCAAAAATCAGGCAAGATGAACGGTTCCTTAGCAGCTCTTACTGCAACAAACACGGTTATAATCAAAGTGCAGTGCAACACTCCCGCTAAGCCAAATAAAAATCCTTGCAGACATGAATTAATTATGATTTGTTGTTGTTGTTGTTGTTGTTTTTAGTGAGGCCACTGGTGCACAACCCAGAACGTACTTGGTAGGAATTGAGTTAATATTACGGTGTCGGGGCGGTCGGTGGTCTGGGGCGATAAAGAGCTTGCAATAAGAAACTGAGCATTTTTTTTCAGCGTTGCCAGCGGTCCCATTCCATCAACCATCAAACCCCCGACTGAAGCACTACAGTTCTCGCCTCAAGTCTCGCGTCAAGTCTCGTCTGAAGTCTCGCCTCAAGTCTCGTCTGAGGTCTCGCCTCAAGTATCGCCTGATGCCTGGTCTGAGCCCTACAAGTACCCTGAATGGTTTGAGCATGCATGGCCGCGCACAGCCACCTCTGGCGTTCAGGACGTGTTTGTGGGTGACCGACCACTCTTTCCGCCCTGCAGCTTCGACCCATTAGAATTCAGAGGCTATCCATTTGAGGTGAGTACGAAGTAGTGTTCAAAGTAAACAACCATAGTCTAGCACTAAACGAAGTTCATGTGAACCGCCTCATCATTTCGCCATTTTTAAGGCCAATAGTAATAGGCACATGGCCAATGAAGTTGCAAGTGAAAAGGCGTTCAGTGAAAACACTCACTGAATATTTACTGTAAACTGTGCACAGACAATTCTCCAGATTCATGGAATTATGTGCCAGACCTTATTATTGTTATCATTATTAGTGGTAGTAGTAGTAGCTGTAGTAGTAGTAGTATCATTAAGAGACGAAAACAGGAAAAAAAGCAGGTCTTGCGATCCGGTGTAATGAGCGGGATGTACTCCCCAGCGTGAAGTGCCCGAGGTCTAAACAGCTTGAGGCTGGACGTCCCCCGGGTCAATGCAGCTTGAGGCTGGAAGTGCCCCGGGTCAACGTAGCTTGCGTCTGGAAGTGCCCCGGGTCAATGTAGCTTGAGGCTGGAAGTGTCTCCGGTGCAGCTTGAGGCTGGACTGAGCCCGCCCCCGCCCCCCGGGTCAATGTAGCTTGCGTCTGGAAGAGCCCCGGGTCAATTTAGCTTGAGGCTGGAAGTGCCTCGGGTCTAAGCAGCTTGAGCCCCCCCGGGTCAATGCAGCTTGATGCTAGAAGTCAAACGAGGCGTTGGAGAACATCTGGCATATTACACCCTGTGGCAATTTTGCCATTTAAAATTGCGCTCTCGTATTACAGTCTGTAATTCTGCAATACTGCCGTGTCGTGGCAAAACACAGTAAGTCCATGGCGTCATTTCGTGGGAAGAAAAAAGACCATTACGTCAATGTCTTTCATCTTGAAATCACCCCCTTTCCCCCTCACATGGACGTCCGTGTTTTTGCCATCACACGGCAGAATATGCGTAAAAGTAGAATAAAGTGTATGTGAAACAGTCATACAACTGACCGTGTATGTACCGTGTACCAGGAACCACGACGCTACATTCGACGGAGTAAGAACCCCTGTTGGTATGAACGGCCGCATGAACATAACAGTTTAAAATGTGCCCCTTACTTCTACCTGGCGGGCGTGGCAAAGGGAGGGACGACTGACCTGTTCAGGTATGAAAAGTATCGGCTGTTTGAGAAGTAGATAAAGTATTCAAGAACTTAATTCTACAGATACGGGATTTGGTCTAGTGGGTATCCGGCTTCGGATCCTGAGCTGTCTGGTTCGAGTCCCTGGTGGGCAGGAAGTTGGTGGGATTTTTCCTTTCCCAAATCGAGTCAAAATCGCGTGCAGGCTTGTTGGCGGTGCCTGTCTCGCCTTCGTGTACACACGCACGCACAATACATGTATCAAGTGTGCACGCAAAAAATCCCATTTCATGCGGGAGGGGCAGCGGAATGGAACAAACAATCACACGCTATGCATGAAAGAAAAAGAAAATGGGTGGCCCCGTGCTATGGCGACGCGCCCCCCTCCCCCCTCCCCGCCCACCCTCGGAGGGAGCAGCGCGAATTTCCCTTATTCATGGTAATGGATGTTTGATGTTTGAGGGTTTAACGTCCTTTTCCACCACATATAGGTGATATCAAAGACGGGGCCACGAGAAAACAACAAAATAAAAACAGAAAAAAAAAACAGCACAAATATTGGCCTTAGCCGGGGTTCGAACCCACGACCCGAGCATTGCGAGTCCAATACTCTACCATTCGGCTACCCCGGCTCCCTATCATGGTAATGGGATAGAATATACCAATTGTCATAAAACTCCGACGCGCTACCTAGTAGACCACGGCTCACTGCTTCGGTTGGTGGGTTAATGGTGTTTTCATACTGTTTACATGTTTAACCCCACAGCTCTCTCCTAGTTCCAGTGGTGTTCCTCCCAGGTAATGGGTGGAATCCGCGGAGGGCTCGGAAAAAGCCAAGACAATCTGATATAATACCATAATACTGTAATATCCGAAATTAATTTGCAGGAGGATACGGCTGCATCCTGACGTGATGCAGGGCACTCAGAAAGAGTACCACTGGTGGGACAGAGATCGGTACAGACACTTGTCGAAAGACCCTACCACAGGAGACATCCAGATTCACGGTACGTACATTACACATGCTGCTGAAATTGACCTGCAGCTTTAAAATGCTATTGGTAAGATGCAGCATGCCCCAGAAAGGAAAACAGATTTTCTAGTGTAAGAGCAATGTTTCAAAGGAAGAAAGGGCCGACTGTGTGTGTTATTTTTGTGTTATTGTTTGTATTTGTTCGTTTGTTTGCTTGTGTTTGTTTGTTTGTTTGTTTGTTTGTTTTTTCGGTGGGGGGGAGAGGGGGTGAAGGGGGGGGAGGCATGTGTGTGTGTGTGTTAGGGGGTGAAGGGGGTAAGGTTAACGTTCATTCAAATAAAACAGTCCGACTTGGTAAAACTACGTCAAAAGTTTTTTTTGTAGTATACTAGTGATAAATATTCGAAATATATGGGGGAGACCACCTGTCAGTCGCTGACATCTTCATTTTTTGTTTATGATGTTTTACGGCGGTTAGTGTAGGGTTGGGTCAAACAAACAGAGACTTTTTACAAGCATGCGGATTCTATACTAAATTTATGCCAGTCACATGTCGTGGATGCGGCGATTTTGGTGTTCACGTGTGATGCTGTGTGTTAGGTTTGGGAGAAAACATAATCTTGGCTCCAACTCCGATACCGATCTCGGCTCCAACTTCGATATCGTAGGCATACCTACCTCTTTTTTTTCCAAGGGGGAAATCTAAAGAAAGGTTTTCCCGTTCCTGGTGTTCGCTTCTGACAGCAGTTCGGCGCTGCACACCATTGCACGCCCGAATTTGTGCGTGGTTTCTGGCTTTCTGCCATACTGCCATTACTGCGTAGATCTGCGGGATGCGCGCTAATGCGCGCAGACAACTCTTACGCGTTGTCCCTCAAAGGGAGGTAAGTGAACTATCTTTATGTTTCCAAGATCTTTGGTCTCAGTACGTAAGAGAGGCATACAACAATGCTGCGGAAAACTACGCAAGTGCTTTTCTTACCATCAGCGGGAACGCGGTAATTAGTAAAAAGTCAGTCGGTACAAAAGGATATTCACTCAGACGTGTGTCATATTAGAAAATGTACCTATTTTGCTATGTAAATTTGCTGACGAGCCGAAGGCCGATCCTTCAGCAGACTTCGCTATAGCCCGTACTTGTCACAGCTTTAGAATGACCTCCGTGAATGAAGGGAGAGAATATTGGTCTAATGGAATGGCCACGGTGTATATTCCTTTCAGATCCTGACAAAGAGGAAATGTCTTAACCGAGCCAGTGCAAGGTAAACTTTTGATGGGTGAAAAATGTCGAGAGCTTGTGATATTCAGGACTTACGCTGTATTTGTCGTGATGATACTGTCCTGTTGGGAGTTCTTTTTGTTTAGTGGTTCTTGTCAAGTTATTTCTTTAGCCCGTATTTTGTCCATATGATTTCTGTGCATTTCCTCGGTGAAACGAGAGAGTTTGGTGCAGCCACACACACACACACACACACACACACACACACACACACACACACACACACACACACACACACACACACACACACATGTTCAGTTACACTCTTGAATAATATAATGTATAACAGCGACAAAAAAAAAAAACAACAACAAAGTTAACTGTCAGAAAAAACATCTGCCGACAAAGAGAAATATATTGCACTTATTGACTGGTCACGTGACTTCTCAGGTGACGGATCCCCATCCTACTTGTGGGACGTGTTCTACTGGCCAGTACTTGATGGGAACCAGGGATGTGTGGAGCCTCGAATGCTCACCGGGCAACACATACGCCACTTTTACCCAGCCGCCAAGATCATACTCACCTTTCGACACCCCACACCGAGGTAGGCTTGTAGTAAATCAGGTAAGAAAAAAAGAAAGAAAGAAATATCACATTGATTTACATAAATTAACACTCACTCACTCACTCACTCACTCACTCACTCACTCACTCACTCACTCACTCACTCAATCAGTCAATCAAAAAAATTCAATCAGTCAATTTAGAAAGTGTTGTGTTGCCAAAATCTTCACTGGACTTCTTTTAGACTGGTAGAAGAAAAATGCCGCCGTGAAATGGGTAAGGAAGGACTCGAAGACCTGGCATTCTGCTTATAGGTTATGTAGTAGACTCGACGCCCACTCATGTAATACGTATGTAACTATGTATGTTTTCTAAAACTGGGACTGAAAGCAGCTTTGTTCATGTTTTGTATGTTTCGTTGGTGCGCTCTCTCTCTGTCTCTCTGTCTCTGTCTCTCTCTCTCGGGGACCGGGGTGGTCGAATGGTAGAGCGTTGGACTTCTAATGCTCGGGTGGTGAGTTCGATCCCGGCTGGGGCCAAATATTTGTGCTGGCTTTTTCATCGTTGCCCCGTCTTTGATATCACCCTATGTGGTGGAAAAGGACGTTAAAACCCCAACCCCCCCCCCCTCTCTCTCTCTCTCTCTCTCTCACACACACACACACACACACACACACACACACACACACAATAATAATAATAATAATAATGATAATACAACGAAACACAAATGGTTGAGTCAATATCATATTGGAAATACTGGATTGTGACACATAACGTGCGACGCGGGTTTTTTTTCCCCCAGACTTTATTCAAGATTCTTGTCACGTATCCCGCGAACCCCTGAACTTCGCAAAGACACTTCGAAGGATTTCCACAGATACGTCGTGCGAGCCATACACCACTACAAGAAATGTTTCAGCACGTGGTCCATACGTCACTGTACTTACAACCACACTGTCTACCAGGAGTCCACGGTGAGTTGACTGACGTGAACACAACGAGAGGGCAGACTACGCCCACTCACCCATTGGGAAACCAAGCCGAGGCAACTTCAGTTTTTGAAAGTTGAATTTCCCGAAAGGGATGATAAAGTTGTGGTCGAAGGGCACAAATACAGAGGGCCTCAAAAAACTATATATTCCCTATTAGTCTCAGGCAGCATAGTCACCCCTAACAATGCTTCAATGTAGAAACAATTACCATCATGAACAGACCATTCAAAGACACGCACCTGACAAGGGTTTAAAAAAATTGGAATGTCTCCTTTCCGCTCCTGAAGGCCTCACTGGAGTGATGCACGTTTACTTTCTGTTTGGGCCAGAGAGGCAGTTCGCACAAATCCGCTTGCCGCACTTGTGTCCCACCTCTGTGGAAAAAGTTCCAACTTCACTGGCAGCTTGCCTCTTTTTGTGACCGCCTGGCATGCACGTTGACCTACATAACAAACAAGATCATGAAAATCACGCTTTTTCATAATAATAATAATAATAATAATAATTTATAGGGCGCCTATCCCCGTGGAACGAGCTCTAGGCGTCTACAATCTAAAACCTAAAAAAAAGCACAAAAAAACCCATTCACTCAACTCAATGTACACTGCGTAAGAACAACTAAAATAAAAAAAAGAAGAGCACACACACACACACACACACACACACACACACACACACACACACACACACACACACACACACACACACAGAGCTGAAAAAAAAAGAAAAAAAGCAGAGACCAAGATAAAAAAAACCAAGAACAAGTGCCAGTGATAAAACCCAAAACAAAAGAACAGATTAAAATGAGACAGATAAAACCTAAAAGACAGCAGTGGTAAGGAGCTAAAAGAAAGACTGACACTATAAGACTTTCATACGATGCCACCCATTGCGCATTTTGAGATCACAGCTCATAAGTATGAATTGCGCAGATGACAACTAAACAACTAAAATCACTGCAGACGAGCACACTCGCCAAACAGGGTACCTCAAATAAACACCAAACATGACCCCACGCTCATTTTGTGTCCTTACTCAGTGGAATTTTTTTTATGTTGCTGTACAGATTCGGCTGATGGAGGGTTTCTATCCAGTGTTCATGGCCGACTGGCTGAGGATATGGCCAAAAGAACAGATGCTGATCCTGCGGTGCGAGGACTACTCCAAAAACATGAAGGCCGTATTGCAAAGAGTCTTCGATTTTCTGGAATTAGGTAAGATGTGTCACTCATCATGGGGCTGATTTGTGATTCGGCTTTACACAAGTACTGTTTTATCTGTTTCTTATATGTATAGTTGTGTGTGTTGTGTGTTACCCCATCCCCCTCCTAGGCGCAAGAAAAATTATTATTATTATTATTCGAAGTGCTTTTTGTGCATGCACTTGCCAGAATTGTTTTTCACGGATCGTGTAGCGCTTTACACAACGTAATAAACATGGTACCATTGAGACCTGTGCTAAATTTAAACCTTATTTCAGCCTGCAGTTCGTAGCTGCAACCGAAAGTATTCGACGTCTGAAAGAACCAAAAAACCCTTAAGGGAGATAACTTATAGTCATGATGTGGATTGTGGAGGATGGCGGTAATGACGCTACAACAACGACAAAGTTTGCTTTTCCAGTGCGTCTCAATGACCTTTCAATATATACTCACACGTGCAACAGTAGCTATAGTCTGTTTCATTTTGACACTGTGTGCACTGCTCCAACTAGCAGCAGTCTCTTTAAGTTTTATTTACTTGTTTCAAACTGCAGATAAACGCACGGAAACTCAGCGGGCAAACGCGACTTCTGTTAAACATGCCAATTGTGTGTACTTCTCCAACCTGCAGTCGTCTCTTTAAATGTGCTTCAATGACGCTTTATTTGTTTTCAAACTGCAGATGAACTCACGGAAACTCAGTGGGCAAACATAACGGCCGTTGACCATGCCAACGTGGGGGACATGTACGAAAAAGTGGGGAAAATACTACCGGAGACCAAAGCTATTTTGGACGAATTTTACGAGCCCTTCGTGCGCAAGTTTGCTCAGATAATGCAGGATAGTAGATTCCTGTGGTTAGATACAACCCATTAGCCTGTGATGTATTGTGTGTTATTACCCAGTGAGCTGATATTTCTCTTCAACAACCTATCACATTAACGCAAATTGCTTATGTGTGTGTATAATTCGAGATGTCATCCTACAAACACCTGTTAGAAAGGCCTAGCAGATCAATCGACCAAACAAGTGAACAAACATACAATACCACAACGTGACATCTGGTCTGTCAAACCCCCATTTATTTTATTGTTGTGATTAAAGTGCTGGGTGGCTCCTCTAGTAAAACAGCATAAATTTTCCTGGACGAGGGCCACTCCATGATATTCTGCAACCAGTTAAGTGAGTAGTTTTCAAAAACATATGTTGCACAGGGGCATTGTTGTAGAGAGGGGCATAAAATGATTACTATACATATCGCTTTGTCAGTGTAAAGCAGTAATCCGGACGAAAATGTATCCTTGGAAATCCGACTGCTAGCAGGTGTACCCGGCTTCGCCTGGACGAATGATTTGACCTGTCTCATAATTGCGTAATAGCAATTGCGGATAATGTGAAATCGCGCGATGGGAGGTAATAAGAAATTTGTGGAGGGAGATAATAATCCGGCGAAGTCACCGAACTGAACAATGAAGGGGATTGCAGTAAGTGCTTTGAAAATAAGTGGAAAAGGTGAAAAATAACATTAATTTTACGATTAAAAAAAACAACAACATTCCCGTCAGATTCTTTCCGGGGTCCTCCTGAGTAGTCAACCATTTTGACCGCGATGTGAAAACTTTAAATTAGAGTTTATGGGCGAATACAGAGACAGACACTGTTCGTGTAGGTATCAATAATAATAATAATAATGAGGATTTGTCTGGCGCCCAACCTCCTGCTGGAGCTCTGGGTGCCTCACAGTAGTAGAATGGCAAAACATAGACATGAGATACACATGAAATACATGTCACATTACATACACATGAAATACACGTCAGATACAAACAGCTATGATACATCCTAACACGACATCGTAAAATGACAATGATTGTGACAGTGATGGTAGAGTAGTTAGTCTGTATATCAAGTGAGGCTCTGCCAAATGTTCTGTCTGTTCCGCAAGTCCGCCCGAACGTGCATCCACCGGAACACGCTACTGCTCATGATACACAACTTCATAAGAATAAATGTAACTGAAGTTGGTGGGTAGGTGTTTGAGGGTTTAACGTCCTTTTTCTACCACATATGCGTGACACAAAATATGGGGCAACGAGAAAAAGGCCGGCACATTTGGCCCCAGTCGGGAATCGAACGCATCACCGGAGTATTGAAAATCCAACGCTCTTTCGTTCGACTGTCTCGGATCCCCCGTAGCTAAGAGCAACAGCACTGAATTGAATTCAGTTCTTTAGGAAGAGAGTACAGCATGCACTTGAAAGGTCATCGTAGTACCAGACAACAATAAAGAGAATCATCATTATCATTGTCCAATATCATCACCATACCGCTAACACAATAACTCTTTGTCATTCAGCTTTAGAAGACAGGGGTCTCATCATTTTTATGTTGTTTCCATAGTAATGGAAACAACATAATAGGACGGGCTAAAATTTCCACGTTCATGGGCAAGCATCTGTGGTACAAACGCACGTCACTGCCGATCTCCCGCAGAGACGATTTTGCAAGTGTAACTCTGACAATGAAAACTTGCGTCATCGATGCTGACGCGTATGATGTTCCGAACGCAGTTCTCCTCCTCCTGAGTGCCGTCT
>JACVVK020000037.1:2362500-2460000 GCA_018292915.2 Batillaria attramentaria | reverse complement strand
GCCCGTCCTATTATGTTGTTTCCATTACTATGGAAACAACATAAAAAACAAACAAACAACTACAACAACAAGAACAAAAAAACGAACCAAACAAACAAAAAACACCGCCAAAAAATAACAACAAAACAGACAAAATGGCATGAAATTTGGAGAAACAACTTTATGAGATGGGGCCATTCCTCCTTGGTTTTGTTGTTGTTGTTGTTGTTGTTTTATCTCATCATATACAGTGTGACAGTCATGTTACATGCCGTAAGTTGTTCAGTCTCTAACTGTGAGGAGGACCATGCAGCATCGTACTAGGAAGGCCACACTAACTTAATGCAGACGGTGATTGAAGAAACCTCGGTGTTTTCATGTCCATCCTTGAATTTTGATACGGCTGACGGATCTGTTCATCTCTGTGTTTTAGGTTTTAGGACGATATTTGTCAATGTTTGAAATAAAGACTTTCTGCAGCATATACACCAGAAACTACCATCTGGAAGTCTTCATGACCTGTGTGTGTGTGTGTGTGTGTGTGTGTGTGTGTGTGTGTGTGTGTGTGTGTGTGTGTGCGCGCGTGTAGGGGGGGGGGGAGGGGAGGCGAAAACTGCCCTCTATCGGAAATCCACGAACCAACTTCTTTTTTTTTTTTTTTTACAATTGTTCCAATTACTAAGCATGTAGACAGCAGCTGCCATTATTTACAGATTTGTAGTCCAGTTTCTAAGTTACGGCATGGCAAACAGAAGGCAAAAAGGAAAAGAAAATGCCAATACAGACGCGATTCAGTTCAATATAACGTTAATATCTTGATTAGAGGCAATTCAGTGAGTCAGACAAATAAACCACATAGACATTCACATTATCAATTCACCAGTGAGGCAGCTAAGAATTAAGTACAGTTAGAGTTACCCTACATCAAATAAATCACTAAAAACTAATTGTTTCTGAGGTGTGAATGAGTGGATATCTATATGTCTATAGATGGAGAGAGAGAGAGAGAGAGAGAGAGAGAGAGAGAGAGAATTAGTAAAGTCTTTTGAACCAGTGAATCAGATTATTATTAGTGAACAGTCTACACAAAGGAGGCTAACCAGCTCTCAGGGGGTCCTTCGTGAGGGTAAATATATTATATTATATATTAAACTATTCATAATCACAGACGTTTGTACTGACTGTAGAAATCGTTAGTCTCACATCTAGTTAAACCATGGCTAACAATGAGCTGCACTTAAACAACAACAACAAAATAATTAATCGTTTTACAACCTGTTTCCGACGTGACAAGAATCGAATTACCTCCAATATTTCACCATGTCCAGTCAACGCTAGGAGCCTGATGCATGAGGCTGAGCTCTAGTCTGACTTAATACTATACGTCAGGACTATACCAGCAGTGTGCTTTATCGTCTTGTCCCTTCCATCTTTGTTGAGCCAAGTTATGTTTTGCAACAGTTTCGCCCATGAGTACGCCTGTCCTCTCTTGGTGATTAGTACAGCTCTTTATGCGATACAATGTTGTTTACACTTTGCGAGAGCAGTCGAGCGTTCACATTCTACGACTGTTGTTATGCTACTGGAGCGCTCAGTGTGGTCGCCGCATGACCGAGTACGCCTCTGTTGGCTCAGTGCCAGCATTTCAGACGCTGTCACTGCTCAGGTGTGTAAGTGGGGTGATGAGGTCAGAAGGACCTGTGAACATAAAATGAGCATATCAGTTGTTTTTTTCTTTTCTTTTTTTTTAACCTCAGTTGCATGCTGATCGCATCAGGCCAAAAAATAAATGTAAAAAACCAAAACCTGAACCCTTATGTACACATGTAAAAAAACAAACAAAAAAACCCCCAAAACCTACTTGAACTTTTTTTTTTTTTTTTTTTGCTATGGCTGAGCGCTCCTCTTCATTGGTTCCTTTTGTTTTCACACACTTTACTTATTCCACGTAATATATCAGCATAAAAAACCCTCCACAACAGCAACAAAAGGAAACACAACCAACATAGTAACACAATAACATAAAAGAGAGAAAGGTCATATCTTTGTTTAGCAGTGCGTGCGTTCGTGCGTGTGTGTATGTGTGGAGGTGGAAAAGTGAGTGGAAGTGGCAGATTATTTTTCATCATATCACATCACCAAATCTTATGTATTTTTCAAAATCGTACAGGTGTCTGATCGGTGTTCTAGATTCAGTTTTCTTCCATATGCTTATACACATTTTCCCAATCAGTATTAAATGATTCAGTATTTTGATATGCTCTTTGGGCATATTCTCCATCTTTTTTCGCCCCAAGAGTATACCAGTAGCATTAACCCCTTTAAAATAGTTACAGACTTAGTCTCCGTTTATGCATCTCGTACCAATCTTTAGTCTCAGCTTAGCCAAGCGAGTCACGGACTTACGTCCTAGTCACTTGTCCACGCGTCAGGCCCCAGCTGTCTAGATGACGTCAGTCAACGAAGCGAAGTAAGTACTGGTAAACTGGGTTTGGAAACAACACACACACACACACACACACACACACACACACACACACACACATTCGCACTCAACATGTAAAACGCGGGCATTTTTCTGCAGCCTGAGCACAAATTGTACCAGTAAGATGCGGTCTACTTGTATAACTCGTTTGTTTGTAACTTTCTTGTTTCAAGACTATACTTAATAAAATGTTTAGGATATCAGTGACACGTTTTGGGGGGCTTAAATGATGTAAAACACACACAATTTGTGTACAGTACAGTTTTACATACTGCACAAATTGTACATGTAAGATGCGGGCTAGATTGCATAACTTCTTTGTTTGTGAATTTTATGTTTCAAAACATTTGTATCTAGACTGTGTGGAGTATACGTGAAATGTCTGTTGGCATAAAAAAGCAGAAACATCCATACAGTGAGGTACATTACAATTTAAAAGATAAGCTCAAATTGTACATGTAAGATGCGGGCATTTGATGAGCACAAATTGTACATGTAAGATGCGGGCATACGATGAGCACAAATTGTACATGTAAGATGCGGGCATACGATGAGCACAAATTGTACATGTAAAATGCAGTCATATGATGAGCACAAATTGTACATGTAAAATGCAGTCATACCATAAGCACAAATTGTACATGTAAAACGCAGTCATGCATAAAGCGCAAATTTCATTTGTAAATCGTGGGCATGTCTGAAGAGCACACAAGATGTCTAGATGTAAAATGCGGGGGGTTGCCACAACTGGAACGGAAAAATGGCACACAGCAACGCATTGTTGATTTAGATGAAATGAAACTCAGAAATGGATACTCTCTCTCTCTCTCTCTGGGAGCTGGAATAGCAGAATAGTATAGCGTTGGACTCTCAATGCTCGGGTTGTGAGTTCGAATCCCGGCTTGGGCCAAATATTTCTGCTGGCCTTTTTCTCGTTGCCCTGTCTTTGATATCAAACTGGTGGAAAAGGACGCTAAACTCCCAAACACCCCAACTCTCTCTCTCTCTCCCTCTCTCAACGGTTTTACCTCGATCAGGTAAGTAACAACACGACCAATTTCTGCCGTCACTAGGTATGAAGACTTGATTTGCAGTAGCAGTCTATTACTGGATAATTAGCACCCCCACCCCTCCCCTCCCGGAACGGCGCCAGTAAGTGGACACATACCTATGTTTCACATGGTGTCTTTGTGGATGGTTATGTCCGCGCTGTAGTATATTTCTTATTTAAGCACATGTTTGAAGGGTAACTGGGGTACTTTTGTTAACTTGAGACTTCTGTGTTAGTCATTTGTCAAAGTAGCTAAGTAATTAAGTCTTTAGTAACTGCGTGTGAATTCGGTGTATTGATTGAGTGAGTGTTTAGTTGTCTGATTCTATTTGTGTATAAAGGTAAAAAAGGAACCGCTATTTACCTGTGTGTAGGAAAGGGAGTGAATGACGTTTTGCATGCGTGCCTATCTGACTGTCTGTGATGTGAAAGGGTAGTGAAAGTTGTGAGACCACCTTACGTAGTTACGGGGGGGGGGGGGGGGTGGAGGAGGCGGGGGGGGGAGGAGGTGGGGGTAGAGACGGGGGGGGGGGGAGTAGGCGGGGGGGGGGGGGTGAATGTGTGACAGTAGAAGGTGGCCACGCTAACGTTTTAAGCGTTAACTATAAAACTGATTAAGCAGCTGAGTTCACCATAGGCAACCTCAGAGGGAGAGAGAGGGTGGGGGTGGGGGGCATTCTCGTCACTAACCCTAGTCACGTGGCTAAGAGGTCGGGGTCGTACCTTTAGCCACAGGTCCAAACTATGTGTTCCTGGGTGAGTGAAAACTGTGATAGCGAGAGGTTAGTAATTGTAACCGTTATGTGCCTATACCCCATAACATTGGGGGCAAATTACTTTCCGCGGATGGCGAGTGGCGCTAAAAATGGCTAGAGGCTAAAAATCGATTTCGCTGAAATAACCTTGGTTTCGACTTTATCACCAGAGACCACGCCACTATCTCTCCATGTATGTCGTGGTCAACCGAGACAAAAAAAAAAGAATGGCTGTGAAGGCTTGCTTGTCAGCCTCCAGCCAGTCTGGGACCTGAGAGACAGACACTCACTGAAGACCGCAGACTTCCTCAGGCCACACCAAGCACTTGCCGATAGGCCAGTGAGAATCCTGGCCGACGCAATCGTCAGATCAGATCTGACAAAATGGTTGTACATGTACATTAATACCTAAGAGCGAAAGGACACCCCAGTGATGATCCAAAGGCTAAAGCACGGATGACAGAACAGACTGAGACACTGAAAAACAACTCAGACCAGACATCTGAAACCTAAGCAGAGAACCTCTGACGTTGCCCAAAGCAAAGCAAAACAGTCAAGAAAACCTCACAATCTTCAAATTTGTACATGAGTTTATAATAAACAGCCAGCGCTTTACCATACAGTAATGAGTAGTTTAAGCACTTACTGTGCCGCGGGCAGTCTGTCGGCTGCGCCAACAGAACCAATTCCCCCTCCCCTGACCTTGCCTTCCCCTCCCTCTCTCTTCTTCTCACTTTCTCCTCTTCTTACTTTCCCTCCTCCCCTCTCCTGTCTTTTCACTGTTATTATTACGCTGTACGCTGTGACAGTATCGCCGTAATACTGACGTTGTGAGTGTTCACAGGCGGAGGCTATATATATAGGCTTCTGGCCTCTTGCCATCACCTAAATATTTGTTTGTGTAACTGACCTGACCAGCGAAATAAAACCATGTTTAAATCAAAGCAAAACAGCCCTTATCTACCTCAAAGACACTCGCCAAGCCAAGCAGCCAAAGACACATGCCAGGAACAACTTGTCCTTAAGGGCTAAAAACCATAGGACGTGAAGCAAGCTAATGATGACGACAAAACAAAAATGGTGGCAGTTTTGCTTCCCTCCCGAACTGCAGTTTAAGTTTTGGTGAAAATTGAGTAATATTTGCATCGTCGGTGACGTATACAAGAAATGTTTGCATCTTCTACAGTGATGTGGTATGTGATTGTAAGATTGCTGTCTTTACTTAGTGTAATCATGAGTAGAATGATACCACACTATCATCTCACTGCCTGACTACATGTAGGATGATTTCTTTTTCCTTTTGTATGTGTCCGTTCAAACAACGACATTTACCTCTGAGATTTCTAGCATGGCTACAGAGGGTGTATAACGCGTCGGATCTCGGCTGGCGACGCTACGTCTGGCAGTTTGAGTCTAATACCCTAGCACACTTAGCATTTCGTCTGTCTATGTAGATTGTGTCGCCGGTCTGCTGCACGTTTGTTTACCGCCGGTACTATTTTTTAGACACCACGTGATGTGTCACGTTGTCAATACGCAATCAAACATGGCGAGGAAAAATCGTCCGCTAGCCTCTCGAATGGAACGAAACCCTTGCTGCGACTTATTCACATGCACAGTCAGTGTTACTGCCAGAGTATGCTTGCCGCCGTAAACGCTACGTTATTCTTGACCATTAAACTCCCAAACACCCACACACCCTTACTTTTGACCAAACTAGACTTTTTTGTGGTTTTACCATTGTTCTTAGTCGTCACAAATTTGCCATTCCTTACCGGTTCTGTAGAGGCATGGACGCCAAGCCAAGAGCTATCATTGGCTTGGTGCCCGAGTTATCTGGTCACCATAAGGCGGCCCATAATCCCTTTATCCGTCAAGGCCAAGTTACCAGCTTGTCACCTGGTCGCGTGAAGCGCGAGGACCACGTCAAGGAGAGTCCTCCAATTGTGTGAGGCACGTGCGATTGCCGGTTCAAAGTAGTGCGAGGACGGACTGAAGAGGTGAACCATGATAATCACGAACCCGCAATGACTGAAACAGAATGTTCTTAGCTGTGCCCCACACCCCCACCCAACACTGTTAAAGATCTAAGCTCCCAACAAAAAGCTTTCCGACGTGCGAAATTTTTTTACAGGGGGTGGGGGTGGGTGTTTGGGGATTTAACGTCCTTTTCCACCACATACGGGTGATATCAAAGACGGGGCAACGATGAAAAAGCCAGTACAAATATTTGGCCCCAGCCGGTATACGAACTCACGACCCGAGCATCATAAGTCCAACGCTCTACCATTCGGCCACCCCGGCTCCCCAACTCTGTCACACCCACGGTCAGTTGCAGAGTTCACACAGTGTCCAGAAACCGGCCGCGACAAAACCGTGCTGAAAAACTGCCCCCACTTCCTATTGGAGTCCGTCAATGCGTGCACATCTGAAAGTATAGTAGCACCCTTAGCCTTATTGCGGCAATTTTGAAAAAAATCCCCCCCCCCCCTCCCCTACCTCAAGCAGCTGCGTCTACAGGACCGTACCCTCCTCATATCCATAAGAGTACGACCACCAGTGAAACGTTCGGACTATGACGTGTTGCTGAGACGTGGGAACGAGGACAGGCGGGTCATCGTAAATCTAATCAGACAATACTTAGGCTGCTGATCGTGCGACCAGGAATCATCCTTGTAAAGTGTGAGACAAATCAAAATTGTAATTCCTAAAGACATTACTGACTGTAGGATTTCCGCATCGGACTAAGGCTGGATTCCAGCTTTGCTATTTTTGTTTTATGTTACGCGATATTCATATATGTTTGTAATCATTGTTTATGGGCGGATGCTTGAAGAGCATTAAATGTCTGAGTCTGAGTCTCTCTCTCTCTCTCTCGTGCACTCTCTCTCTCTCTCTCGTGCACTCTCTCTCTCTCTCTTGTGCACTCTCTCTCTCTCTCCCGTGGGATTAAGTCAAACCACTGTAGCATGCTGTGTCTTATCGTGGCAAGTTTTAAAAAATGCCCCCCCCCCCCTCCCCCCGGGTCATATACAAAATAGACGAAGACATCCCCACAAGATATACGATTGTTATTGTCAAAGTCAGGCACAATTGTGTCTTGTTCCGTTCGATTTTGGCATGGCAAATATGGTCTACGCAATCTGCACTGGTCAGTGGCTATTAACTGCACAAAAGAAGCCAGATTAAGACCTACATCATTGTAGAATCTTACATAACATGTATCCCACGAACATTTTGCGGCAGAAAATGGGACTGAAAAACGCTAATAAATGTGATTTCTTTATTAATGAAGCTGATTCCGGGGCAGACGGCATTCAGTCCGTGTTGGTAACCCTGCACAGAAGTTTACTCAGTGTACGTAACCGACTAAAAGATGCTGAATCTGGTGCGGACATAATTATATTCCGTGTCGGTATCCCACTAATTGAAGATGAATCCGGTGCAGACATTCAGTCGGGTATCAACACGGACTGAATGTCTGCACCAGATTCAGCTTGATTTAGTGGGATACCCGTGTTGATACCCGACTAAATGAAGCTGATTCCGATGCAGACATTCATTGCGTGTTAACAGCCGACGAAATGAAGCTGATTCCTTTGTTGACAGTCATTGCGTGTTAACAGCCGACTAAATGAAGCTAATTTCGATGCAGACATTCATTGCGTGTTGATACCCGACAAAATGAGACTGATTCCGATGCAGACATTCATTGCGTGTTGATACCCGACTAAATGAGACTGATTCCGATGCAGACATCATTACGTGTTGATACCCAGTAAATGAAGCTGAATCCGCCATTCGCTCCGTGTTCGAATCCCACTAAATGAAGCTGAATCCGGTGCAGACCTTTATCCCGTGTCGGTATCCAACTAAATGAAGCTGAATCCGGTGCAGACATTCACTCCGTGTTTATACCCGACTAAATGAAACTGATTCCGATGCAAACATTCATTGTTGCGTATTGATACCCGACTAAATCAAGCAGATTCCGGTGTAGACATCCATTGCGTGGTGATACCCGACTAAATGAAGCTGAATCCGATGCAGACATTCATTGCGTGTTGATACCCGACTAAATGAAGCCGATTCTGATGCAGACATTCATTGCGTGTTGATACCCGACTAGATGAAGCCGATTCCGATGCAGACATTCATTGCGTGTTGATACCCGACTAAATGAAGCTGATTCCGATGCAGACATTCATTGCGTGTCGGTATCCCAATAAATGAAGCTGAATCCGGTGCAGACCTTTATCCCGTGTCGGCATCCCACTAAATGAAGCTGATTCCGATGCAGACATTCATTGCGTGTTGATACCCGATTAAATGAAGGTGATTCCGATGCAGACATTCATTGCGTGTTAATACCCGACTAAATGAAGCTGATTCCGATGCAAACATTCATTGCGTGTTGATACCAGACTAAATGAAGCTGATTCCGATGCCGACATCCACTGCGTGTTGATACCTGACTAAATGAAGCCGATTCCGATGCAGACATTCATTGCGTGTTGATACCCGATTAAATGAAGGTGATTCCGAAGCCGGCAGACATTTATAGCGTGTCCGGCGATATCCGTCTAAACGAAGCTGATTCCGCCGACGCAGACATTCACTGCGTATTGAAACCCGACTAAATGAAACTGATTCCGAGGCCGATGCAGACTGACATTTATTCCGTGTTAATACACGTAAAACTAAATCTATTTTCAATGCTGGCATTTTTTTTTCCTGTCCTAAATAAGTGTCCACACGGCCGGAATAAATATTATCACCAAAAAATAAGCTTCACTAAATGGGATCGGATGTAACGTAGACACTCACTGAATACGTGCCTTGATGATACTGAACTTGACCAGTTGACAAGGCTTTTACCGGAAATGCGCGTCTGGGATTGAGCGCTTTATATTTGACTGAACATGACACTAGAGAACGGGTGAGCCGTATTCACGCACACACGGCATTTCCCGTACCGTAAGTAATGCAATGCGACAAATCATGAATACAAGTAATGTGTGCCCTCTCGAATGTTTGGACCGGTTTTAAGAATTTCATTGCGTGATGATACCCGACTAAATGAAGCTGATTTCCAAGCAGACGTTCATTGCGTGTTAACAGCCGACGAAATGAAGCTGATTCCGATGTTGACAGTCATTGCGTGTTAACAGCCGACGAAATTAAGCTGATTCCGATGCAGACATTCATTGCGTGTTAACAGCCGACGAAATGAAGCTGATTCCGATGCAGACATTCAATGCGTGTTGATACCCAGTAAATGAAGCTGAATCCAGTGCAGACCTTTATCCCGTGTCGGTATCCCACTAAATGAAGCTGAATCCGGCGCAGACATTGACTCCGTGTTCGTATCCCACTAAATGAGGCTGTATCTGGTGCAGACCTTCATCCCGTGTCGGTATTCCACTAAATGAAGCTGAATCCGGTGCAGACATTCACTCCATGATCGTATCCCCACTAAATGAAGCTGAATCCGGTGCAGACATTCACTCCGTGATCGAATCCCACTAAATGAAGCTGAATCCGGTGCAGACCTTTATCCCGTGTCGGTATCCCACTAAATGAAGCTGAATCCGGTGCAGACATTCACTCCATGTTGATACCCGACTAAATGAAGCTGATTCCGATGCAAACATTCATTGCGTGTTGATACCAGACTAAATGAAGCTGATTCCGATGCCGACATCCATTGCGTGTTGATACCCAGTAAATTATGCTGAATCCGGTGCAGACCTTTATCCCGTGTCGGTATCCCACTGAATGAAGCTGAATCCCGTGCAGACATTCAGTCCGTGTTGATAAGACATAAGACATAAGACACCCAACTACCCAACTAAATGAAGCCGATTCCGATGCAGACATTTATTGCGTGTTGATACCCCACTAAATGAAGCCGATTCCGATGTAGACATTCATTGCGTGGTGATACCCGACTAAATGAAGCTGATTTCGATGCAGACATTCATTGCGTGTTGATAGCCGATTAAATGAAGCTGATTCCGATGCAGACATTTATTGCGTGTCGGTATCCCACGAAATGAAGCTGAATCCGGCGCAGACATTCACTCCGTGTTCGTATCCCAAGGGTGAGCCGTATTCACGCACACACGGCATTTCCCGTACCGTAAGTAATGCAATACGACAAATCATGCATACAAGTAATGTGTGCCCTCTCGAATGTTTGGACCCGGTTTTAAGAATTTCATTGCGTGTTGATACCCGACTAAATGAAACTGATTCCGAAGCAGACATTCATTGCGTGTTAACAGCCGACAAAATGAAGCTGATTCCGATGCAGACATTCATTGCGCGTTAACAGCCGACGAAATGAAGCTGATTCCGATGCAGACATTCATTGCGTGTTAACAGCCGACGAAATGATACCGATTCCGATGCAGACATTCAATGCGTCTTAATACCCGACTAAATGAAGCTGATTCCGATGCAAACATTCATTGCGTGTTGATACCCAGTAAATGAAGCTGAATCCAGTGCAGACCTTTATCCCGTGTCGGTATCCCACTAAATGAAGCTGAATCCGGTGCAGACCTTTATCCCGTGTCGGTATCTCACTAAATGAAGCTGAATCCGGCGCAGACATTCACTCCGCGTTCGTATCCCACTAAATGAAGCTGAATCCGGCGCAGACATTCGCTCCGTGTTCGAATCCCACTAAATGAAGCTGAATCCGGTGCAGACCTTCATCCCGTGTCGGTATTCCACTAAATGAAGCTGAATCCGGTGCAGACATTCGCTCCGTGTTCGAATCCCAGTAAATGAAGCTGAATCCGGTGCAGACCTTTATCCCGTGTCGGTATACCACCAAATGAAGCCGATTCCGATGCAGACATTCACTCCGTGTTGATACCCGACTAAATGAAGCTGATTCCGATGCCGACATCCATTGCGTATTGATACCCGACTAAATGAAGCCGATTCCGATGCAGACATTCATTGCGTGTTGATACCTGACTAAATGAAGCCGATTCCGATGCAGACATTCATTGCGTGTTGATACCCGACTAAATGAAGCCGATTCCGATGCAGACATTCATTGCGTGTTGATACCCGACTAAATGAAGCTGATTCCGGTGCAGACATCCATTGCGTGTTGATACCCGACTAAATATAAGCCGATTCCGATGCAGACATCCATTGCGTGTTGATACCCGACTAAATGAAGCTGATTCCGATGCAGACATTGATTCCGTGTTAATACACGTAAAACTAAATCTATTTTCAATGCTGGCATTTTTTTCCTGTCCTAAATACGTGTTCACGCGGCCGGAATAAATATTATCACCAAAAATAAGCTTTACTAAATGGGATCGGATGTAACGCAGACCTTTATCCCGTGTGAATAAAACAAAAAGAAATGCAAATGTTTTACATTTAGGATCATCGCTACCATTCGCATACATGTTAAAATCTGTGGGTGTATATAAAGCAAACAATGCAAGGTCAAACACAACAAGCAATCAGCCAATCACAAAAATGCTTGCATCCAAACTCGCACTTATGTGTCCCTGTCTGTCATTGGTGTTGAATCACCGAAAACCCTAAATTTTGATTGGGGGTCTTGGGAGCCGCTGGGGGGAAAACTGAGGTAGTCTATATCCAGCGTTGAAACATTGGCTACCACCGCATGGGTAAAAAAATAATCAGTAAAGTATTTACAATCCTGCGAATATTTGGTCAGGTGCGCCAGCCAGACCAGCCCTTTCTGTCTCTCTCCCTCTTCTTTCTCTTCATCTTCCTCCCTGTCCTTCTTGTCTATCTCTATAATTATAAAACAACAGCTACTGTCTGTCTGTGCACGATAAAACCTCACACAGCGATCAGACTTAGTGGCTGTTCACGGGTATTGAGGTCGACCCCTGACACGGACGGAAATAAATCTTGGAAAATCGGAGTTTCACATCCTCTCCCCCACGTATCGCAAAACAGTTAGAACAGAAGACACCTTTTGGTCCTGAGTATCTCGTGTGTGCACGAGGAGCACTCACAACAAAAACAAAGAAATCAGTTAGTGCTGCAGTCGTTTCTATGGACTATTTTCTTCACCATCCAAGAATTAAAGACGCTAACTGAGGGCTGATTCAGGAAATATTCCGTTTCAAAAGCATTTCACATTCACCAGTGCTAGTCCATATTTTCCCTGCAAAATCTTTTTCCAAACAATTTTGAAAACATTCCACATTTGGCTTTCTTTCATAGCTTTGAGTCAAATAAAGTTGTAACTATGCAGTTTCAACTGAATGAAAACAAAGATATATCTAACGAACTTCAAACGGAACAGTTGTCATTCACTTTGATGTCATGTAAACATGTTTATCACAATTGTCATGCCTGTTGAATCACCACAAAATCGGAAGCATCAAGAGCCGTCAGTTGTTGGGGTTTTTTGTTTGTTTGCTTGCTTTTTTGCACTAAGTTAATTGTAAAATGGATACTGACCACAGTTCGTGCACTTGTCGTGAAGGGAAAAACTGTTTTTGTTGGTTTGTTGTTTGTTTTTGCGGGAAAAAAAAAGTTTTCCGAGAAAAAGTCGGAACGAAAGATTTTTTTTTTTTTTCGCGAAAAAAGTCAGTTTTTCCTCAAGAATTTTTTTCACGAAAAATTCAAATATTTTTGCGAAATAGACAATCGCCGTTTTTCGCGAAAAAAATGACGTTTTTGCGACAATTTTTTCCTTTTTCGCGAAACAACTGTTTTGTCGTGAAAAAAATTGTTTTGTCACGAAGGAAAAAAAAAACCCAAAAAAACAAAAAACACCACTGTTTCTTTACGAAAAAAAATGCATCTTGTCATCTACTCTTTCTCCAGTCATAGCGTATTCCTTGTCTAGATCTCCGGTCCAGCAGAAGCTTCTTGAATCGTCTGATTCATTATAAAATGTAGCAGCTGGTGTGTGGGCACTTCAGTCAGTGCACACGTACTAGAAGTTAAGAAGATTAGAATAAACACTCGGGAAGCTTCATGTTGCGCGACGACACGAGACGCCATGCTGGTGTGAACAGACTTAGCTGTGCTTGGTCGGTTTCGAATTTACCTTGCAAACTTGCATCTCCTTCAAAGCGTTAGCATGTTTGTGTCTTCTTCGGGGAGCCGTGGTGGCCGAATGGTAGAGCGTTGAACTTCTAATAATTATTTGTGCTGGCTTTTTCATTGTTGCCCGGTCTTTGTTATCACCCGTATGTGATGGAAAAGGACGTTAAACCCCAAAACACCCACCCACCCTTGTATGTGTCTTCATTTCTTGAGTGAATTGACATTGCCTTGCTTGCATAAAAAGACGCACCTTATTCTGTCGGCTCCGTGATCTCCCGGCGTACAAACTCCTTCGTCTGCTATGTGCAGCCGGTCACGGCTGTCAGTTTTTAGTACGATAAACGTTCAAAATATTCCATAAAGTGGCCCCCGAAAAGGATTATAAAGCATTTACACCCCATCAAGCTGTTGTATTCCGACCCTTTTTTAATATCCAGGGTTGATTTGCATCTTGGATCAAAATACTCGTCCGGTATACAACAGCTTGATGTGAAATAACAGCTAAATGGTAAATATAAAACATGTCAAATCTTTACTGGGTTCCCAGCAAAAGGCATTGCCCGGTTTAAACTGAACATAATTATTGTATTTAGCCGGTTATTTGGTCTCCTCCGTCTCTTATGCGTTGGAGCCGCTAAAACAGTTAACTGGTTTCCAGTATGGCTGGCTCGTCCCGCCAAGAAGGGGCACCCGCTTAATTGTTGTCGGGCAGTCGCCGCGGCTTTGCGCTCTCGTCTCACTTGGCTGGTAGCAGGGGACTTGGAGCTCCGCCCATTTCCTTTTGATCTCATCGTCTGACAGCCGCCAAATCCCTTCGCCTCTTACAGCTCCGCCCATTTCCTTTTGATCTCATCGTCTGACAGCCGCCAAGTCCCTTCGCCTGTTACAGCCGACCCAAGCACGGTGGCACAGGAATTGATGCTCCGCCCCTTTTTAGCAGTGCTTTTGATCTGATCGGGCCCAGTGTATACGCTGGGTGCTCTCTCTCTCTCTCTGGTAAAGCACGGTGAAAGCAGAGAGAGAGAGAACGAGAGCACTCTTCTAACCACTAGGCCGCCTATACTCCCAGGTGCCCCATGATCAAGGCCGAGTAGCCAGCTTGACACCTTGTCGCGTGGAACACGAGGACCACGTTCTAAATGCAAGGAGGGTCGGTCAATAGTGTTACGCACGTGAGAATGTTCGCAGTCGTGCGAGGAAAAGATGAACCATTTACATCGGGGGGGGGGGGGGGGGGGGATAAAATATTCTTAGTTCTGTTCCACACACCAACCCAACACTGTTAATTTTTTTTTTAAATGGTGAACCGCTGTCTGTGCAGTTACAGTTTCCATTTAATATCTTTTCTCTCTCTCTCTCTCTCTTATTGATAAATGAGATTTTAGGATTAATTTCGTCTGCCGTTGCAATACGGTAACACTGTGTTTGTTTCACCCTGAGCGATACTACGGTGTGTTAAAACTATACAGCAAGCAGGGTTGGGGTGGGGGGAAGATGGTGTGACAGCAGACAACGACACTGTTTATAATTAAGCGTGAACAATCACACCGATCAAGCAATCCGCTACTGACGACCGCCACAGAGAGAGAGAGAGAGAGAGAGAGAGAGAGAAACGAGAGAGAAGGCACTCTCCTCAGCTATACTCCCATTCATTATCCGCACGTACCCAATGATCAAGCCGCCGAGTAGCCAGCTTGACACCTTGTCGCGTGGAACATGAGGACCACGTTCTAAATGCAAGGAGGGTCGGTCAATAGTGTTACGCACGTGAGAATGTTCGAAGTCGTGCGAGGAAGAGATGAACCATTAAAATCATGGAAAAAATTAAAAAGGAAATGTTCTTAGTTCTGTTCCGCACACCAACCCAACACTGTTAATTTTTTTTTTATGGTGAACCGTCGTCTGTGCAGTTTCCATTTAATCTCTCCTCTCTCTCTCTCTCTCTCTCTCTCTCTCTCTTATTGATTAATTAGATTTTAGGATTAATTTCGTCTGCCGTTGCAGTACGGTTACACTGTGTTTGTTTCACCCTGATCGATACTAGTATACTAGTAGCTCAGCTTGTTTATGCTCATTGAGTGTTATATACATTTCCGTCCTGCAATGATTTTTTTCGCTGATAATAAACATGTGCATGCACACGTTAACCACAAAATGATAAGCGTCTGACGGCACAGCTTGTACGATTTATTATTATGAAATGCGCATCGTAAACATGCAAATAATTAAAAAGAATTTGGCAAAACGATGAAAGACGGACGAAACAACAACAACAAAGGAAGGGAAGAATGGAAGGAAAAATTCCTTCTTAAACAGTTTAGGCGCCATGGCGTACGAGCAGCTGTGACCGTTGAACAGCATAAACAAATTTTATATATATATATATATCTGAAACACCTTGGTATCAAGGTTCTGGTAACTTGGCGGGGGGGGGGGGGGGTGCTGAGGTGGTAACTGACCAAAGAAGCAAACATTGTACACAAAACCTCACCTCGCATCTGAGTTTTCTCCACTTTCTTGATGTGTATCGCACTGTTTGTTTAATTACCCTTAAGTCGTTACCTTCATAGCTACGAATCTTTAATTAAATTCTTTCCTTAACTGTTTGGTGCGTGACAACTTTGGCGCTTCTTGTTTAACAAAACAAAACAAAACAAAACAAAAAAAAACCCCAAAAATAACTCTTTATGGATTAATACTTCTGAGAACACTTCGCCACGGACGCCGCTCGCGGTCATGTATCGCAGTGGTGTGAAACGTCCAATACCCCGCAGCAGACACCCCGAAGACGGGACACGCTGGCGGCGTCAGCGGGCATATATATCACGTAGACCTGATTAGTTTTTACCAAGCGGGCCCAGTCACAACAAAAAGAAATGGATACTGGGTGCTCTCTCTCTCTCTCTCTCTGGTAATTAAAACGTACCCGGTTTAGCTCGATTATCAGCTAATCAGGAAAAGTAACTAAGGTAAAGAATCCCTGACCCATTTCTATCGGCACCAGTCTCGAAAGGTGTGAAGACTTGCCTTGGCCCTGAATAGCTGCGCCACGCCATGGATCAATAGTCTATAATTAGCTAATCAGCAAACACCCGCCTCCCAGCCCTTAAGGCATTAGTGGGTGGACACGTGCCTATGTTTCACATGATGTCCTTACTAACCATATTTTTCTTTTCTCATTTCAACACATGACTACCACAGACGCATATTCATCATTTCAGATGAACTCTTCCTCGAACATTCTCACACCATTTGGACCGATTCGACTCCGACTTCAGCAACGGGAGCGTTGCCCTCACGTGGTTAAATGCATTTTTTTAGGTTGTCCCCCACCACTCTTGTGGAGGAACGTTAATACACAATTTTAGGAAGAAAACAACAAGTTTTCAGGCAGTTCCCTCCCGGTCTTGAACTGTTTTGAGCGGTTCCATTGTACCAATGAACTGTTTACTTGTAAAACTGAATCTGTTTGTGTAACAGATCAAAGATACATCTAATCAAATAGGCTCCCTATCGTCTATTGGCGCTTGCAGCAGAATTATCACAATGTCTCCTATAATCCCATTATCCACGCGTGCCCCATAGCCAAGGCACAGTAGACGTGGGACTGAGCTTATTGGTGTGCGTTGATTTAGTTATAGAAATATCTAGCCCCCAATATTTGAAATATGCAATTCTGAATTTAGAAACTTAAGCGCTGAGCCGAAAATCTCAACACGTGGTTGTGATTTATGTCCAGTGTGCGCGAGAGAATGTGTGTGTGTGTGTGTGTGTGTTTAATGTGAGGATGAAATTTTGTTTTCAGTGCCTTGGGCGAATTCAAGAAATTACGTAAAGCTCCCGAACAATACCCAGTTATTATATCCCATTCTCCTATTTTCCAACGGTTAATAAACATCTGCCCTCCAGGAAGACACAATGCCCCCCCCCCCCCCCCCCGCAAACAACAACAAAACACCAACCAACCAACAAAAAAAACAACAACCCAACAACCCCAAAACAAACAAAACTAAAAACACACCCCAAAACTACAACAAAGAAAATAAAAAAACCCACCAAAAACAAACATACAAACAAACAAACACACAAACAAACAAAAAACAAACAAAACATTATACAAACAAACATAACAATTGCCTTTATTACGAACTGTGGAGAAAACGAACTTTACAAAGACTATGGATATGCTTTTAATATTTCAAACGTTACGCGCTGTCTCAAGAAAAAAAAAATTATGCTCAGCTATTTTGAATAGCCCAGTGTTCGAAACTGTGTCCGTGAAATTGATCACCACTTCACCCAATAACGACCACAATGAATGCCGCTACACCCAAGTCAGAGAAGAATTTGTTTTGAAATAGCCAACTTGCGCGTATAACTGGAAACTTTTTCAAGCACAGACTTTTCTGTCTGCCTAAATACTGCACTTTTTTTTTTATTTTTTGGACGGAATTTAGATATCAGCGTAACCTGAAGTGGAGAGGTTGAAACGCCTCTTCCCGCCAGCTGACATAAAACCCAGTAGATCTGCGACTCAATGGAAAATGTGTGCAGTTGAAACCCTAGGGAAAAGTTTACGAAACTGATGCTGGACCAACTTGCAATTATAAAGTGAAAGATTGTCGTTATGATCTTTCTTTGGAGTTACGAGCAGGCGACTTTTCTTAGGTCGTGCACGTGTCAACAGATTTAACCAGAAAATGACTGGCGATTACAGTACACCCCAAGGCTCCATGACCTACACACCAACATGGGGGTATGGGTTGAAAGATCGGGTACGTAAAGCGAGGTTTGGCAAGCATTTTTTTTTTTTAATGATTTATTCACAGCTTGGCAGACAGCACCCAAAAGTCACATAGAAGTAACACATAAAGTGCTTTTTCCACAAAAATCCTACGGCGTCGATTTCAAGGCAGACTTTTACAAATGTTTGTCTTGAGTCAAAATAGAAAATCACCAACAGTGACTGTGGAATGTTGGTAAAATAAATTAGTAATTTAGGGACACTCGTCTGTCTTCTGTGTGTCGGCTGCATTTCTTGATTTTACATAATTCCTCAGATAGAGGAGACGTGATACACTTCGGGTTAGCTTCAAAGAATTATCCCAAGCTAAACAATAATTATGCGGTCAAACTGTTCATACAACAAGATTCCGGGGTGCATTCAGTACGGACGCCAGTCAGTAGCACCGGTGATACTACGCTATAAATGTTTTGACTATGATTACTCAGAAACTTAAAGTCATAATTATATTTGAAATATGAGCGTGCGCGCTTCTTGGCAAAGGAGTGACGTGTTAGTTAAGTGGTGATCTTATTAATAAGTGACCCCTATCCTTTCAAGCGGACAAACAACGAAAGTTTTGAAGCGAGTAGCACGGTCTATTTTGACTACTCCCCGTCAGCAGACACTACAACTTCGACCTCTGAGAAAAATAATAGGTAGGACAGGATCACTTGCAGTGTTCTTCCGCAAAACGCCGTGCGATACTTTCGTGTAATCAGGATCGCAGCAGCAAACCCGTTGGCGCGGGGGGGGGGGGGGGGGGGACTGGATAAAATCAGCGCGGGGGGGGGGGGGGGGGAATGGATTAAAATCAGCAAAAACAGCTGACTTAGGACACGCAGACGATTCCAAAGGCACGTACACGTTCGTCAGTTTTTGAAACTTGAATGGGGCATGGGCTGTACATAAACGAAGGCTTGGCATAAAGTGAATGTTGATGTATGTGTCGTGACGTGTTGCGAGAAGTATCGTCCTTTTCAGAGTAGAATTTTCCTTTACTGTAAATCATAGCGGCCTCCTAAGCCTTCTTTTTTGTAGTCTCGAAAATAATACTCAAAGCGGCTATATGACCTTCTCATGTCAGGGGCGCCGGAAGATGTTGGGGGGGGGGGGGGGCAGAATCTCAGAGGGGGGAAACGCCAGAGCCAGTAAAAGTGCCCGGAGAAATTGAAAGGGTGGGGGGGGGGGGCGGCGGCGGCGTTCAGATGCTGCACAGACAAAAACCTTTCCAAACCAGTGAGCCAGTGAAAGGAAGGACGTTGCCCGAAGAAAGTGAAAAGCGGGGGATGGGGGGATCAGATGCTGCGCAGACAAAAAACCTTTCCGAACCAGGGACCCACTGAAAGGAAGAACGTTGCTCAAAGAAAGTGAAAAGCGAGGGGGGGGGGGGGGTGGAGTGATTATCACACGACTTTCTGCCAAGTCGTTTTGCATATTTCATACAACGGCTAAACTGAGTTCTCTGTTGGGTGGGATGAGGGAGAGAGCAGGAAGAGGGAGGGGGAGGGGTGGCAAGACCATGGCTTTGCCCCCCCCTCCCCCCTCTTGCCATAGTCACCTGATTTTCCGGGGGGGGGGGGGGGCAAAAAGATACTTTTGCCCCCACCCCTGCTTGGGTACAGGGGTGTCACCTGCCCCCATCCCCCCCCCCGGTTCCGGCGCCCCTGCATGTGCTAAAGGTCTTACTTGGATTTATTTTCGTCTGCTTCCGGGGTGGCCGAATGGTAGAGCGGTGGACTTCTAATGCTCGGGTCGTGAGTTCGTATCCCGGCTGGGACCAAATATTGTGCTGGCTTATTCATCGTTGCTCCGTCTTTGGTATAACCAGTGTGTGGTGGAAAAGGACGTTAAACCCCCAAACACCCACACCCCACCCACTCGTCTGCTTCAGAATGATGCCACTTGTGGATTGTAGTGTAGTGGAGAGTAGTGGAAAATAAGGTTTAAAGGAACAGCTACTGGATTTGGTGAAATGGGTGATAAGGGAAGTAGCAAACGCGAAAATTTATCTGATGGCTTTAAGCCGGCATGGAACGGCCGCAGTAGTGTAGAGAAATGCATGCTGAATGTCACGATGAATGGCACAAAGTGGTCAGCCGACAGAGGCAGTTAGAAAGAGGTTAGAAGTTGGGAGTCGGCAAATACACAGACTGGCTGCCGGGCGCACGGCGGCGGGAATATTGATAGAATCGGGAAAGAAATCATAGGAAAACGTGCCGTTGAGCCGCTTAACTATCTAGTGATGCACAACGTAATTTGCATGCTGAATCTAAAGGTATATAACAACAGTATGGAGTACCGACGGAGTAGTGGAAAATAATGTTTAAAGGAGCAGATACTGATTCCGTGAAACGGCTTATCAGTGAGGTAGCAAACGGTGATGACTTTCAGCCGGCATGAAACGGTCATAGTAATGTAGGGGAATGCATGCTGAAAGTCATGGTGCGCGACACAAGATGGCGTCAGCCGTCAGAAGTATGCAGAAAGAGGTTACAAGTTGTGAGTCGGAAAGTACTGATTGCGAGGTGCACAACGGCGTGGATATGGGTAGGATCGGGGGTTTGTTATAGGTAAACTGGTCGTTGAGCCGCTTCGCCATCTAGTGATCTGTAGCCGAGTGGTTTATACCATCTCTACCCTCGGCTATAGCTGACGAGAGATAGCCCCGGTCAGGCTTAGTGTGTAAACATAGTTGCCTTCCCGTACCGAGAGGCGCCGTGGCCCAACTAAATAAAGGCTGCCTTACACGTGCATAATTTTCGCACTATCCTATCAACTATCGGCCGTTAATCCGCCCCGAATAGTCATCCGCTAGTCTATATCCATCCCCTGCGGACAGCCCCCTACTTGCGCGCGCAGCCTGGAGCAAGTTCGCCAGGAGCAGGTCACGTGGCCAGTTTCTATGTAAACAAAGATGGCGGCGCCGACCGAAGGCCTCGTTCGTGGTTCCGCCGCCATTTTGAAAGCGGCTTGTTCTAATTGGCCGTTTCCGAACGAGGCAGCCGGGGCCACTTCCGCATATGCACGGGAACGCAGCCGCGAGAGAAACGCGGGAGCGCGACTCTTGCCATTCGAACCTCACATTGTTGCATGCCACGTGTGACCTTGTTGTGTCTACTCCGACTAGCCAGCATGGACTCAAATCCCTAGGCGGACACCGGCCAGCTTATAAGTAAGTTTTTTTTTATATTTATTTTGAATTCACTCTCGTATTTTGTATTGCTAGTTTTGTCAGTCTTCTTTTCCAGACAAAGGTTTATTCTACCGATTAGGTTCCTTTGTTCTGGTTGAACACGTGGTCTCTGTCTGACCAGCCACGTGGACGGTTTGCCGGCCTTGCTGTACGAGTGTATGATTGCTGGCCTTTGTTTCAGTGTTTCGCGTTTTTCGGCAAGTTTCAGTCACAGTGTTATATGTCTGTAGTGGTCAAAGAAACGTCTAATGCAGTAATGGGCCTCTGATTCACTCTCGTATTTTGTATTGCTAGTTTTGTCAGTCTTCTTTTCTAGACAAAGGTTTATTCTACCGATTAGGTTCCTTTGTTCTGGTTGAACACGTGGCCTCTCTCTTTCTCCAGACAAAGGTTTATTCTACCGATTAGGTTCCTTTGTTCTGGTTGAACACGTGGTCGCTGTCTGACCAGCCACGTGGACGGTTTGCCGGCCTTGCTGTACGAGTGTATGGCTGCTGGCCTTTGTTCAGTGTTTCGCGTTTATCGGCAAGTTTCAGTCACAGTGTTATGTCTGTAGTGGACAAATAAATGTCTAATGGGCCTCTGATGTCTTTCAGTCGGTATGAAGCGGTCATAGTGGTGTAGAGGAATGCATTCTGAATGTCATGATGGATCACACAGCGGGGTGTCAGCCGCACGGTCAGAGGTACTTAGAAAAAGGTAGAATTTCAGAGTCGGCAAAAACATAGACTGACTGCCGGGCGCACGGTACGACGGTGGGGATATTGGTAGAATCGGGAAAAAAGAATAGCATAGGAAAACGTGCCGTTGAACCGCTAACTATCTAGTGAAGCACAACGTAATTTGCATGTCGATTCTACTGTATATAACAACAGTATGGTGTAGCCGCCGGAGTAGTGGAAAATAAGGTTTAAAGGAAGAAGTACTGGATTCTGTGAAATGGCTGATCAGTGCCGTAGAAACGCGAAAATTTTTCTGATGGCTTTCAGTCGACAGGACAGGGATAGGGCGACTTCTAGCAACGTGTGGGACCAGCTTAAGCGCGACACGCCGGCGCGCGACTCTTCCCGTTCGAACCTCACATTGCTGCATGCCACGTGTGACCGTATTGTGTCTACTCCTACAGGCCATCATGAACTCAAATCCCTAGGCGGACACCGGCCAGCTAATAAGTAAGTTTTTATTTTGAATTCACTCTCGTATTTTGTATTGCTAGTTTTGTCAGTCTTCTTTTCCAGACAAAGGTTTATTCTACCGATTAGGTTCCTTTGATCTGGTTGAACACGTGGTCTCTGGACGGTTTGCCGGCCTTGCTGTACGAGTGTATGATTGCTGGCCTTTGTTTCAGTTTTTCGGCAAGTTTCAGTCAAAGTGTTATGTCTGTAGTGGACAAATAAATGTCTAATGGGCCTCTGATGTCTTTCAGTCGGTATGAAACGGTCATAGTGGTGTAGAGAAATGCATTCTGAATCCGGTCATAGAGGTGTAGGGGAATGCATGCTGAATGTCATGGTGTGTGACACAAGATAGTGTCTGTCGTCAAAAATATGTAGAAAGAGGTTAGAAGTTGGGAGTCAAATACACAACGGCGGGGATATGGGTAGGATCCGGGGGGGGGGGGGGGGGACAAAGCAAACCACAAAAACGTTTGTTATAGGAAAACTGGTGGTTAAGCCGCGGAGACATCTACTGATGCACAACGAGAATTACATGCTGAATCTTATGGTATATAACACCAGTACAGTGTAACCGTCGGAGTAGTGGAAAATAAAGTTTAAAGGAGCAGAAACTGGATTCCGGGAAATGGCTGACAAGTGCGGTAGAAAACGGGAGAATCAGTTTGTCTGATGATGATCTGAATGATTTCAGCCGGCATGAAACGGCAGCGGTAGTGTAGGGGAATGCCTTATGATGTAAGACACAAGGTGGTTTCAGCCGTCAGAGGTACTTAGTAAGAAGTTAGAAGTTGGGAGTCGGCAAATACACAGACTGACTGCAGGGCGCACGACGTCCGGGATAATGGCAGAATGGAGAAAAAAGTAGAATAGGAAAACGTGCCGTTGAGCCGCTTAGCTATCTATCAATTCACAATGAGATTTACATGCTGAATCTAATGGTATATAACAGCAGTATGGTGTAACCGTCGGAGTAGTGGAAAATATGGTTTAAAGGAGCAGATACTGGATTTGGTGAAATGGCTGATCAGCGCGGTAGCAAACGCGAAAATTTATCTGATGGCTTCCAGCCGGAATGGAACCGTCATAGTAATGCAGGGGAATGCACGTTGAATGTCATGGTGTATGGCACAAGATGTTGTCAGTCGTCAGAGGTATGTAGAAAGAGTTTACAAGATGGGAGTCGGCAAATACAGAGACTTACTGTCGGGCCAACGATGGTGGGGATATTTATAGGTTGGATCGGGAAAAACATGTTTGTTATAGGAAAACTAGTCGTTGATCCGCTTACCCATCTAGTGATGCACAAGGAGCATTGCATGCGGAATCTAATGGTGCATAATAACGGTATGGTGTAGCCGTCGGAGTAGTGGAAAATAAGGTTTAGAGGAGCAGATGCTGGACTGATGAGGTGAAATGGTGGATCAGTGCGGTAGGAAACGCGAAAAGTTCTCTGCCGGTATGAAATGGTCATAGTAGTGTAGGGGAATGCATGCTGAATGTCATGGTGTTTGATACAAGATGCTGTCAATGGTCAGAAATATGTAGGAAGAGGTTACAAGTTAGGAGTCGGCAGGTACATCGGCTGCCCTGCATACGGCGGCGGAGGCGCGGAAAGTGAGATGAAAAGGATCGGGGAAAACTTGAGTTATCATCGGAATACGGGCAGTTCAGCCCCTTAGCCAACTAGTGATGAACAACGAGAAGTGCATGCTGTATCTGATGTTATATAACATCAGTATGGTGTAGCCGTCGGAGTAGTGGAAAATGTGTTTGAAAGGGACAGGCCCTGCATTCGGTGAAATGGTTGATGAGTGCTGTAAAAAAACGGGAGAATCTCATGGCCCTCTGATTGCTTTCAGTCGGTATGAAACTGTCATAGTAGTGTAGTGTAGAGAAATGCATGCTGAATGTCCTGATGTATGACACAAATGTGTTGTCAGTCGTCAGAGGTACTCAGAAAGAGATTAGAAGTTGGGAGTCGGCAAACACACAGACTGACTGCCGGGCGCTCCACGACGGGCATATTGGTAGAATCGGGGGGGGGGGGGGGGGTATATCATAGGAAAACGTGCCGTTGAGCCGCTTAGCTATCTAGTGATGCACAACGAGATTTGCATGCCGAATCTAATGGTATAATTATAACAACAGTATGGTGTAGCCGTCGGAGTAGTGGAAAATATGGTTAAAAATTAAAGGAAGAAGTAATGGATTCTGTGAAGTGGCTGGTCAGTGCCGTAGCAAACGCGAAGATTTATCTGATGGCTTTCAGCCGGCATCAAACGGTCATAACATTGTAGGGCTGACTTTCAGATATGAAACGGCCACAGTAGTGTAGGGGAATGCATCCTTCAATGTCATGATGTATGACACAAGATGGTGTCAGTCGTCAGCAGTACGTAGAAAGATGTTACAAGTTGGGAGTCATACATAGAATGACTGCCGGGTACACGACGGCGGGGACATGGATAGGATCGAGAGAAAAAAGTTTGTTATAGGAAAACTGGTTGTTGAGCCGCTTAGGCATCTAGTGGTGCACAACGAGAATTGCAAAATCTAATGATATATAACATCAGTATAGTGTAGCCGTCGGATTATTGAAAAATAAGTTTTAAACTAGTTAATGGAACAGATACTGGATTCGGTGATAGCCATCAGTGCGGTAGCAAACTGGAGAATTTGTCTGATGGTTATCTGATGGCATATAACGGTCATAGTAGTGTAGAGAAATGTCTGCTGAATGTCATGATGTGTGTCAGCCGTCAGACGTACTCAGAAAGAGGATAGAAGTTTGGAGTCTGCATATGCATGGAATGACTGCCGGGCGGGGATATGGGTAGGATCGGGGGGGGGGGGGGGGAAGTGTATTATAGAAAAACTTTTCTCGCCACTCTATATACAGTACATTTTGTAGATGATAGGTTTTAGAGGGTTTAAGTAACTAGGTGGTTGAACTGCTCCGTTTTGCTGCTGCCTGCCTCGGAAAGTCCATCAGCCTTTTCGTTCCTTATTAGCCCACAGTGGGATGGAATCTACTGGATTGTGGTGAAGTGACTTGGCAGATCACGAAGGGCTTTACAGTTGCTGTTCATTTGTGGTGTTCTGAAGTCTCTGTAACAGAGATCTGCTGTTTGTGAAGAAGACAATGTTCGGTGGTGGGTTGGTTGATAACAGTTTTACTGCATTCGTGCTGTTGACTCCTCTCTGTTGTTTGGGTGTGATCTTTCCAGCCTGTTGAGTCAGTCTTTCGTTTGTGTGTTAGATGAAGGCTCCTGCTCCTTCTGAGGATCCATCCGTGATTTTCATCCTCAAAACATGCACGTTTAGCAATTGCAAACGCAATTTTTGTTGGAAATGGAGAGAAATTTGTGATCAAACATAATTTTATTAGAGACAGAGGGTGGGTGGGTATTTGGGTGTTTAACATCCTTTTCCACAACATGCGCATGATATCAAAGACAGGGCAACAATGAAAAAGCCAGTAGAAATATTTGGCCTCACCTGGGATGCCACCCTGGCTCCCCGAGAAAAAGAGAGATTGGATTGGATTGGATTGGAATTCTTCTTCGTCCCACTACCGTCGTAGGGGAAATGCAGGCTGCTTACCGGCGCCACCTTTTTTCTTTCTTTTTTTTTCTCCTGCTTACGTGTGTTTGTGTTTCCAACCCACCGGCCATTTCGGCCTACTCTTTTTTGAATGATGGATTGGAGTCTTTATCGTGCATACTTGATGATACGTGCATGCGTGTGTACACGGACCGAAACAGAGTCTGCACATGATTTTGACTCGATTTAGTGAGGATAAATCTCACACCAAATTCCTGCTCGGACCGGGACCAGCAGCACCCGGCCTACACCCAGACGGTCACCCATCCAAGTACTGACCGGGCCCAGCGTTGCTTAACTTCGGTGTTCAAGTGAGAACCGGTGTGTCCAACGTGGCACGGGATGTGGTGTGGACCGATGACGCCCTGCCACAGGCATTTTACGTGGACGTCTTTTTTGTACGCCGTTTTCTCTCCCCCTTCAGATTAATCAATGATGCAACCTTTGAATGGCATAAATGCTAATGTGAAAGTCTCTCGCTTACACATGTATTTCCAAAAATAACATTTTTTGCGTATGTTTCATGGTATGTTTTACGTAGCAGACCGACGCCAAACTGACTGTCAGTGATCTGCTGTCTGGTCCGACTGTTTTACAGTTTAACCGCCTCCCCCCCCTCCAGGTGCCTGTCCTCTGGCCTGTTCTGTTCACACGGTCTCATTTTGTAAGTTGATTCTATATAGCAAGTTTCATGGATGCAAAACAAGACTTTGGCGTTTTTCCAGACAATTCATACTTTCACGCAGACAGTGAAGTAACGAAATCTGCATCATAGACAACTTAGTGCACACTGTGCTGCTGCGTTCTTTTCGGTGGGAGTTGTACGAAGCGCGCGCGTGTGTGTGTGTGTGTGTGTGTGGGGGGGGGGGGGGAGTAATTGTGGCTATGTCCTAAACCAGCTCGCCGAAGAGCTTTTGACTTTGAGATGAAATGGGAATTCACCTGCTCCAGAGGTAGGTTTCACGAATTTTCTCTTGCTACAATTTTAGACTAGTTATCGCCCATTTCAAGAAATCGGCCACGTAACGTATTTTGACGAAAAATTTGTTTCAGTGCCTTTATTTTCCTGATTTTGGAAGATCATCCAATTATACTGTATAGGTTTGTAGCACAGCTCTGAAAGATTCTGTGCAAAAAAGAAAAATTTGAGGTAGAGGTTTCTAGCGTATAAGGTGAACTACATGTATCTATGAAAAAGACTCCTTCAAGTTACTCATCATCCTGGTATTTTTGTCACGTGTAAGAATTGCACATATTATGACAGAAACTTTTGCACTGTAACTCTGTTATATCTTGGATATTAAGGATAACAGATTTTAGCTAAAACATTTTTTCTAGTTCCTATGAGAAGCACTGACCCAAAGAGTTTCAATTTTTGTCATTTTGTTAGAACAACCCAAAGTAAGTCCGTGTTTCACCAGTCTTCTAGATCTTTCAGATTTTATGTAAACATTAATTCAGTCAAATGTTTAGTTCACGGATCTGACGTCATATATCTTTCTCTCTCCCTCTCTCCTACCAGAGCCAGGGTAGCGGAATGGTAGAGCTTTGGACTTTTAATGATCTGGTCGTGAGTTTGTATCCCTGCTGGAGCCAAACATTTGTGCTGTTTTGGGGGTTTTTTTTTTTTGGTTTTTTTCTTCGTTGTCCCATCTTTGATATCACCCGTATGTGGTGGAAAAGGACGTTAAACCCCCAAACACCCAGCTACTCCCTCTCTCCTAAGATTCTAGATCTGCTATAGCGGAGCGGATATAGTGTGTTTCACAGAAAGCACAGTCTATTGGGTCAATACTGCAGCAATGTTGCTTTTGCCTCGGAATCCAGGTACAAGGAGTAGCGTACCCCGAACTGGTACTGCACCGCTTCGCGCGGCGTGCTCTATCGCCTTTGCTGAAGCAAGCTGCACCTGCACACGCACTGAATTGCGGTTCCAATAGAGCTGGCTGACCGCGCGCGTGCTGCCCCTGCCAGCCCCTAGACCTCGCGCGTTATTCCACGCACGTGTTTCGCATTCGCATGCACATGCAGTGATTTTTGTGTTTAGACCAAGGCCGCCATTTTGAAACCACTCTGGCACCGTGCATTTGGTGAGACCTCCGCGGCAAACAGTTGTAATCATCAGCCTGGATTTCAGGTATTTTTGTTTATTTATCAGTATGAAAATCTAAGGCAAAGTTGCATTTAATCACTGAAAACAATGTCGCCGGTATCCTACTGGTCAGAAAGGAGGAAAATCAGAAAAACAGCTAGAGATGTGGTGTGTGCTAGTCAGTCTTGCTGATTGTCGGTGTCCACTTGGCATGATTCAGAAACTTTTTCAGATTTTACACACGAAAGACAGGATATTCAAAAAGACCAAATGTCTTTCAACTGTCCTGGTTATACTTCATCTGAAAGTTGTAGTATAGAACTGCCCGCTACAAATGTACTGTGCGTAGAAACTGCAGGATCAAAGGTTGACCCATAACAGTGTCAGAGAGCGGCGCCATTGGCACCGTCAGTAGAAGGGGTTAACCAAGATGATAACATTGATGGAACGTTTGATGTCGACGAAAAGGAAGATGATATAGGTATCTAGGAGTTTTTAGATGAAGTTGAAGCAAGAGACTCATCAACTGAAGAGGTTAATTCCAGCGACAGAGATGGTGAACACTTCAGTCCAGCAGGAAGAAACACGAAAGATCCCAAATTTAGCAATTGAACTTCTTTTGTGGGCTACAACTTTCTGCATTTTCTGCTTTGTTAGTCATACTTGGCATTTTTCACCCTGACCTCCCAAAATATGCAAGAACTCTGTTAAAAACACCTCGTAATACTGTAGTACTATGAAAGTCAACTGAAAATGGATCATACTTGCACTGTGGCATTTTCAAGTTTTTGTCCAAAATGATGCAACTTAAGAGATTTTCTTTGTGGCTGTCTTCCAGACACCCCTGTCATTTCACTATAGATAAATATTGATGGCTTACCTGTTTCTAAAAGTGGTTACAAACAACTTTTGCCAATTCTTGCAGGAAATTGCAACCCTTCTAAAAGCACATTTAAATTTTTTTTTTTGCAATCAGCTCTTTAGTAAGAATGGTTTAGCACTGAGTTTCTCCGTGTTTTTAACCAGAGTATTCTTGAGATGCAAGGGTGAAACATAGAAACACCACTTATAAAATGGCCAATGACTATTTTTCCATTTGCAGACTGTATTGGTGTATGATCCAAAATAAGTTGCATTCCTCTTGTGAAATGATCATCCCGGACATGACAGGTTTGCGAGACAGATGTACAGTGGTGCTAAATCAAATTTTCTATTTTATTTTCAGACAAACTAGTGGAGCAACTATCACCCTTTTTTGCGAGGGTGCATACCCGACTTCATGACATACTCAGTCGGGTCACCATCGTCGCTAACAGGGTAGGGAGGGTGGGGGAAGCCCTCAAAGCCCTACAACTTGGAGATGGCCATGTTGCTGCCCCAGCCCAGGCACCACCTCCAGCTCTGCCACCACGGCAGTACTGTGTAGAAACGAGGGACGATCTGGAGCTGCTGAGCACCCAGCTGGGTGAGCAAGCAGAAAGAAGCAACCAAGGCTGTAAGTAAATTTGAGCTTTTACGACTGTAATCATCTGTACTTCTTACCACAGAACCGCGGCCAGTTTATCTCTCAGACTTGCTACTGACTTAAGTTCAGTAGTATGTCTTACAAAACTTGATACAGTGATTAAAGTGAAGGTACAAAGGAATACTTTAGTGGGTCATCAAGGTCATTGCCTTGGATTTTTGTAAAAAATAAGAATGAACCAAACGTAGGTGCACACTGATAAAAGGATGATTGCTGAGTATGACTGTTTCCTTTAAGATGTTAATAAAATATAATTGCAGGTCTGTTGAGTATGACTGTTTCCTTTAAGATGTTAATAAAATATAATTGCAGGTCCTATTCCTCTCAGCCATCGGGAGCACCAGCCGTGAGGAAATTGTAAGCGCCAGCCTTAAGGAAATTGCCACAAAAATATGGAAGAGGCTCATCAGACATCTGCCCGAGACTTTCTTTTACCTATACATTGATTAAAGTCAAGAATAAAGGCAAGCTACGGGACCTTCAGCGTTTGCTGCACACCGTGTATGGTACATGTAGGTGAAAATATCCTGTTTGTGTGTGTCAACAATTTTATTAAACTACTGCTAAACAAACAGCTCTGTGATGAAAAGAATCACGTGTTTGGATTTTGGGTGTTTATTGTATAACAAGCACTGTTGTATTTGTTATTAATCAAAGTTAGGGGAAAATTTTTTATTAGGGGGTGGGGGGGGGGTGATTAACCGGAAAAATGTTTTTTTTTTTTTCTCTCTCTCTCTCTGTGTTGATCCGTGTACTTAGGTAAATTAGTACAGTTTAGAATTTTTTCTGAGAAATTGTAAGTTACTGAGTAAAGTACAGTGGACGCCGGATATAAGCAACTCGGATATAAGAAAACTCGGTTATTGCCAACGAATTTTTTCCCCCCGGCCAAACTCTTCTTTATTATGTATTACAAAAACTCGGATACAAGAAACTCGCTTATAAGAAAACTTGGTTTTAGGAAAGCAAATTTCTTGTCCCGCCTGATACAAAAACTCGGATATAAGAAACCGAAAGTACATTTCCAAGAAAATTTCACTCATTGTAAGAAACCGAAAGTATATTTCCAAGAAAATTTCACTCATTCTAAGAAAACAGGTCAGGTCTGACGTCACTTAGGACAGGCACATGATGGCGCATGATTTTCTTTTCTTGAACTGGTTCTTTACCATTGTGTTCCGTGCAAAATTGAATGTTGGCAAGAAGAAAAAATACGAGATGCATTTTTGTTGTTCTATTGTTATGTGTTGTTTTTATTATTATTTTGTTTTTTTGCCTGATTGATAGCTCTCTCTCTCTCTCTCTCTCTCTCTCTCTCTCTGTCTACAGGGCTCGCGTTAAGGAGAATAAAACTATCAGTATTAGACTAACTGTTGATCAATTCCTTTCTTTGACAATATACGTGGTCCATCTTTCCTCCATGCCCCTCCCCCCTCCCAACAGGAAAAAAAGCTAATTTGTTTTTTTCAGCCAAATTAGACACGGAAAGCATCGCATATCATACTTTAATGGGACGAGTGTTTTATAGATCAAAAGTTGATACATAATGCACTTTCAATATATCCTATAAATACAAGGATATTCTCTCTCTCTCTCTCTCTCTCTCTCTCTCTCTCTCTCTCTCTCCCCTTAGTTCTTTTTTGTTTGTTTGGTTGGTTGGTTGGTTGGTTTGGTTTTTTTTTTTTTCTTTTTGTTTTGTTTTTTCTTACCACATGACCGCCAGTGCTACAGTTGGGAAGCAAAAACAGTATTTTCATGTTCAAACAAAAAAATCTGACATTCAGTGAAGGACACAAGCGCACTGGTGTATATTAACTCTACACATATATATTCTGTGCAGGTCTTTAAGAGAAACCAGATATTTCTTAATTTAATGCAAAACATACACGAACTGAGAAAAAAGAAATGTTTTAAACCTTTTTTTTCACTGAACTCGGTTATAAGAAATATTTTTCAAAATACTTTCTTATATCCGACTTTCAGATATAAGAAAACTCGGATATAAGAAACCAAAAAATTCACCCCCCTCGAGTTTCTTATAACCGGCGTATACTGTATACATGTATATAATACTGATGTTGCCAGGCAGGTCTGACAGTTACGAGAGTTATCATATTTAATTGTTATTCCTACACATGCCATTACATATTCCACTGTTTTGTTCCAAACAGGGTTTCGCATTCCCCTTTCTGTTTTACAGAGTCGGTGGGGCAGAAGCACCCTGATGCTACCCTGGTTCAGCTAGATGCCTTAACTGCTATTTCGTCACGCGGTCAAGTGATAAGGGGGGCAAAAGCAGGAGCGAGAGAAAAGGAAACGCCAGCAGAGGGAGATGGAAAATCAATACAACAAACGAACCTGACATATCTTTTTGACCTTTTTCGTTATTGAATGAAAGTTGAGCGCATGATGTGTTGTGTCATGGTTTACCTGCGATACTGTAAAAATTCCTACATTGTGTACCCGATTGTTTCAGGATCTACTCAATCTAAAATTCAGCCAGTACAGGATCCATGCAAGGAAGACAGACATTGCCCTAACACTGGATAAACATTGCATCCAAGAACAATCCAATATTGCATTCGAAGCACATCCAATCTTTAGCCCATGTTGGAGTAATACGGGACCAATATTGGACTAATATGAGATAAAGATTTGATCTAATGAAAAATCCAATATTGCTCCAATATTAGACCAATTTGTTCTTCCAACATTGGTCCAATATTGTAAATCAACATTGCCCAGTTAAAAGAGCCAATATTGGGGTAATATTGCTGTGCTGTCTGGGTTGGTAGGTCTTACAGACTTGAAAGGGGGGGGGGGGGGTGGACCTGCAACAGTACACGGACAAAATAACTGAAATTTGGAGAAACAACTTGATGGGATGGGGCCATTCCTCCTTGTTTGTTGACGGAAGTTTTCTTATTCTACCGACTTCTACTTATAATGATCTCTATTTACTTTCGACGCTGCAGCCACTATGTGTTATCCATCATACCCTTCTGCAGAGATATGAATTAGGAATGTTTTGTGTTGGTGCAAAGCCATCAGCTAAAGGTAGTGAGTTCAAATCCCCAGTACGAGCCAGTATTTCCCTGTCTTTGACATCACCCTATGTGGTTGAAAGTGATGTTAAATGCACAAATACCAACCCACCCATTTAAAACGCTAGATGGATAAGTGGCACATCATCCCATTTTGCTACAAAAACTGTTTTCCATACTTATACACTCGACCTTTCAGCACAAAAATTGATAAATTCTGATAAATGGAAATACACAAAAGACTAAATGTGCCTGCATGTGTAAACAGCAATGTCTGTGAGATAAAGATCGGTTAAGCGCAAAATCTGTATGTTAAATACAGACATATTTACACACTTGTCACACGGTAGCATGTAAAATGTCGGCATGAGGTATAAAACAAAGGCATGGCTTCATATCCGGAAAATGGCGGTCATATAGAATTGGCTGTACTTATATTAAAGAGTTAAGTGATAAATTATGCGTGTCTGGCAAATGCCGCACCCGATACTGTGAAAATGAATGTGTGTGAGATCACAAAACGAAGTGCAAAATTTACATGTAAAAGGAAGACGTGTATACACACTTTACACATTCTACCTGTAAAATGCGGGCATGAGCTAATAAAAGAAAAGCATGGCTTGCTATCCGGGAAACGGTGGTAGTATACAATTGGCTGTAGTTATATGAACGGTTTAGATTATAAAATATGCGTGTATTGCAAAAGCCGCACCCAGCATAGCGAAAATAAATGTGTGCGAGATCACAAAACGTGAAGCGCAAAATTTACATGTAAAATGAAGGCGTGTGCATACACACTTACACACTTTACACACTTGTGTTACACACTACCTGTAAAATGCGGACATAACCAATTTTTGCTCAAAACCAAATTTTTAGAGGTTTTAGATGCCCCTGATAACGTTCCAAATAAACCGCAAAATGCGGTCGACCGCATCTTGCAAGATGCCCGCGTCTTACATGAGTGATTTGTGCGTAAGCCCGCATTTTACAGGTAAAGCGCACCCACACACACACACACACACACACACACACACACACACACACACACGCGCGCGCGCGCAGAGAGCAGCGGAACTGGTAGAGCGTTGGACCGTGAACGCTTGGATCGTGAGTCGTTTATCTTCATGTGCTTTTTTTTTTTTTTCGTTTCATCGTTGTCTTCTTCTTGCTTTTCTGGTTTGTTCTGCTGCTACATTGTACCCTTACTCTTACTCTCTCCTGTAGCCTAGCTTGTAGAGCGTTGTGCTGTCAACCCTAGTATCGTGAGTCGTTTTCTTCAAGTTTTTCTTTTCGCTGCGAAATAGTCTTTCTTGCTTGCGCGACGTTAAGCCCTAAATAGCAACTAACTTCAAGTTATTTTTGTTCGTGTCCGTTTTTTTCCCCTTCTTCTTCTTCTTCCTAGTACTACCACTACTACTACTACTACTACTACTACTACTACTACTACTACTACTACTACTACTACTACTACTACTACTACTGCTGCTGCTGCTACTACTATAGCCTAGCTCAGTTATAGAGCGTTGTGCTGTTAACGCTAAAATCCTGAGTCTTCAAGTTGTTTCTTCATGTATTTCTTGTTCATGCTACTGTTACTACTACTGCTACTACTGCTACTACTACTACTACTACTACTACTACTACTACTACTATAGCCTAGCTCAGTTGTAGAGCGTATGCTGTCAACGCTAGAATCGTGAGTCGTTTTTAAGTTGTTTTTCTCTAGAGAAACAACTTTATGGGATGGGGCAGATTTTGCTGCGCGTAGCAGCAAGTTTCAGTGATACAAAACAAGACTTTGACGTTTCTCCAGACAATACATACTTTCACCAAAGACATTACATTACCATCTTGGTAATGTAATGTCTTTGCTTTCACGCAGACAGTGGCGTAACGAAATCTGCGTCATAGACACTTTACGTGCACACTATGCTGCTGCGTTCATTTTGGCGGGAGTTGTGCGACCGGGGTGTGTGTGTGTGTGTGTGTGTGTGTGTGTGTGTGTGTGTGTGTGTGTGATGTAATTGTGTGTGATGTAATTGTGGCTGTGCCCTAAAGGCCGTTCTTAACCGGGCGGACTTTTGGTTCGCGAACTAGGTTCGAAGAGTACGGCGAACTAGGTTCGCGCGCAAATACTTGTGCGCAAACCGTGGTTCGAAAGGTTCGCCGAACTAGGTTCGAGGTCTGCATAGCGTGTCGTGGGAACCCTCGCGATCCTTTGGCCGATCCTGCGCTCTGATTGGCTGCTCGGGGAGAGCTGTTGTGCGCATGTATAAAGTTGAGGAAAATGGCGGACGGCATGGCGGCTATCGACTCACTTCACATTTCCCTCTCTTGCGCTCTTTTCCTCTTTTCTCCTCTTCCTCGGCTTCCAAGAGTTCACTCAAAACGATAACTACCGCAAATGCCTGGTCGTCTCGATCTACGAAGGCGGCCATTTTGGTTGTTTACGATAGTCTCAACTTCCGAGTCCGCCTTGTTCGGGTGATGACGTATGCATATCATTAACGGTCGGTTAAGACGGAGACATGGTTCGTCCGAACCTCTGGAACTACGTACGTGTGCGCGCTGGCCCTGTTCGTATACAATATTCAGTTCGCCGAACAAGTTCGCCGGACTGGTGGTTCGCCCGGTTAAGAACGGCCTTAAACCACCTCGTCGAAGAGCTTTTTACCTTGAGATGAAATGGGAATTCACCTGCTCCAGAGGTAGGTTTCACGATTTTTCTCTTCCTGCATTTTTCGAAGATTTATCGCCCATTTAAAGAAATCGGTCATGTAACGTATTTTTACTTTAAAAAAACAGTTCAAATGCCTTCATTTTCTAGATTTTGGAAGTTCATCCAGTTATGCTGAATAGGTTCATAGCACAGCTCTGTAGCTCTGACAGACTTATATTTCTGAGGTAGGGGTCGTTTGCGTATAAGGCCAACTGTCTATGAAAACGACTCCTTCAAATTACTCACCATCCCGGTAGTTTTGTCAAACAACTGCACATATGACAGGAACTATTGCGCTGTTATATCTTGAATATTAAGAATAACAGAGATTTTAGCTAAAAACATTTTTTTTCAAGTTCGTGCGAGAAGCACCGACCCAAAGAGTTCCAATTTTGCCATTTCGTAAGAACAATCCAAGGTATTCAAGTCCGTTTTTCACAAGTCCTCTAGGCTAGATCTTCCAGATTTTATGTAAAAATTAATTCAGTCAGGGAAGGCACAACAACGACAGGGATATCACAAGACATGAACAAGCATGCTTTGTCAGCCGAAGTACGTGAGGCTGACGTCAAATGTTTAGTTCGCAGATGAAATCTGTAAATATCGTCACTGTCTCCGACATTTCACCAGCCCTCTACATCTTCCAGATTTCATGTAAAAATTAATTCAGTCGGGAAAGTCACAACACCAACAGGGACATCACAAGACATAAACAAGCGTCCTCTTTCAGATGACGTACGTGAAGCTGACGTCAAATGTTTAGTGCACGGAATTGACGTCATATTTCTCTCTCTCTCTCCTAAGATTCTATATCAACTACAGCGGAGCGGATCTAGTGTGTTTGGTAGGTCTTACGGACTTGAAAGGAGGGGGGGGGGGGCACCGGCAACAATAAACAGACAAAATAACTGAAATTTGGAGAAACTACATAATAGGGATGGGGCCATGTGCAATATGACCTTCTGTCACGAGCTCATGTACACAACTCTATCGCTGCAACAATACTATTCGACCACGCGTAGTGTGCTGGCGTCGTTTAGACCAGAAGGTTGTTTTCCAGTAATGGCTTGAATAAATGCCAACATATTTTTTTTAAAAAAAAGATGGCTATTACAGTACCTTTGCCCTTTGAATTGTCGCCTCTTTAGGGACACACTGAGGTGGCATCGAGCGATCAGTTGATATATGCATGCACTCATTAGATACGAAATTGCTTCACAAATACCTTTGACGTTTTTAAAAAATCTCTAATAACCGTAGCGTTAATTTGCTCGTTTTTATGTCACCTGTCAATTTGATTCGCCCCCTCCTCTGTCAACCCACTGTTCCTCAGCACACACTTCATCCAGCAACTTCGCAACCCTCCCCCTCCCTCTTCCCCCTCTCCCCTCCGGACCCTCCCGTGCATAATGCAAACACAAACGTTTGTCCACAAAATAAAATAAAAATAAAAACTTCAAAAACGTTCGATTGGCTTCAGTGGCGTCAACAGATGTTCTCAGGATGATTTTTCCATCAATTCCTGATGCATCAAACGAAAAAACAAACACATGAACAAACCCCAAAAACTGTTCAGCTATTTTCTGAACAGCAGTCGACGACAAAATCAATTGGAACTGTACGAGGTGCGGGATAATTAAGCTATCAGAGGGGGCGGGGCGGGGCGGGGGCGGGGCGGGGTGGGGCGGGGCGGGGCGGGGCGGGCCGGGCCGGGGCGGGGCGGGGCGGGGCGAAGGCAAGGGGGAAGGTCGGGGGGAGGGGTATGGTCGGGGGGCGGGGGAGAGAGGGGGGAGGGGTATTTAGGAAGTTCAGCCGGAATAAGCCGTCCTAACGGTGTTCGGTTTTTGAAAATAACCTGCTGAAGGTAAGTTGTATCTTCTGCCATTTGAATTAACTGCCGATTAAATCCCCAATCAGTTTCTTAATTTTTTTTTCTCCTTTTGTAGGTATGGGTAAAAAGAAATATATGGTTCTCATGATTAGTCACCATATATCAATAACTGCAAACACATTGACTTTTTTGTGCTGTCTCTCTGCGACTTCAAACGCAAAATACCGAGTAAGAGGAGCCTTACAATCTCTGTCTGTTTGTCTGTCTGTCTGTAACATTTTTTGTACCGTCGTCCAGAAAAAGGGTCTAGGCACTATTCAATTTTATAGTCACATAATGAGCCGGGTTGCACGGGCATGTGCACAGTAGCGTGGACGAACCCCGACAGGAAGTGGGGTTAGTTTTTCGGCACGTTTTTTTCGCGGTTTCTGGACACTGTGTGAACTGTGACAGGGTTGATTGTGCTTGCTTTTTTAAAATAGACATGCTACCTTACATTTGGGCAGCATACAACTTTTTAAGGACAATCATTGACACGTGGCGCACTAAAAACAAGATGGCCACTGACCAGCGCAATATGTTGTTTCCATTTAATCACCTGCTGTCGTCACGGTCGTTCTTTTGTAATGCCATGTATTCGGGAGGACACATACACACACACACACACACACACACACACACACACTACACACACACTCTCTCTCTCTCTCTCTCTGAATGGAAACAACTGACCGGGCTTGTCAGACCAATCTTGGTTTTGGAAGAGAGACGTCAAGTTGTTTTCTTTGAAATCTATGACGTTTTCCTCATTGGGATGACGCATAATACATTTGACGTAATAACTTTGACTCGGATACAATTCTTGCAATGAAAGCAGCCCCATGAAAATTGAAGTGTTGCTGCTGCGCAGTGTAAAGATCGAATTTATACCGGCTCAATGTGTTTGACAGACAAGTCTGCGCGGCGAACGTTTTTTCACTATGTCAATGTGTTATGTCTGCTGCGCGCGCGCGCACACAGACACACACAGACATACGCGCGCGCGCACGCACGCACGCACGCACGCAGACTTGCGCGAGCCGCGTTTGTGCATGTGCTCCATTGAGACCTATGTGGCGTTCTCTCATTCTACTATGCTATTGAGTGAGAGTCAGTGGGAAAAACAAAGCTCACTACATCAATGAAACTCCCGCTTTCCCCGTCTACAAATAGAGAACTTCCGAAAAGTGACGACACACCCCCACGTCAATCAAACATGACGTCGGCAAACTGACGCTGATACAGTTTTGCGTCAGTGCGCGTGTGCCTTTTCTGCGATGTTTGTGAGGCGTGTGGCTTGTGTAAAGGAAATGTGCTTCGAGTACAAATTTTCGAGTCAACTGACGACAACGGCTGCAGTGAATTTTTCTAATTTTTTTGTTTATTTTTTATGGCACCCCAGGCTCATTATCTATGTATAGTAGGAGCGATTTTGAGATCTAAAGTGTGTTCACCAGCACTTTCATCAGGTACGGCTTACGCCAAAAGTATAAAAGCGACAATCTCCAAAATTCACTCAGTTGAGAGTCCGTATTCATGCTATCTATGTCCCAAAAATGGAGTGGTTTAGGTAAATATTACGCCTTTAAACGCCAGAAAGCCACTTTTCTGAAAAGGGCGATAACTCGCAAATCATGTGTGCAATCGTACCTGGATCGGGCCTTCTATTCAACAATCTTGATTCATTTAGAAACCCCAAATTTGAAATCGATCGGTTCAGTATTTTTGGAGAAATAGGCATCTGAACTGGGTTCACATGCAATGTCAACTCAGGCTCGGTTTACATGAAAACTATAAGAGCGACCATTTTCTAGTAGTGAATCAGTTCAGAGTCCGTATTCAAGCTATCTACTGCCAAAAAATTGAGTGATTTAAATAAATATTACGCCTGTAAACGAAAGACAACCAACTTGTCTCAAAAGGGCGATAACTCCCAAATCACTTAAGCAATCATCACACGCTTGAATCGTCTAATGTAACATTTTGATAAATTTGGATACCCCAAATTTGAAGCCATTCGGTTAAGTATCTTCGAAGAAACGGGCCCGGACACAATTCACACACACACACACACACACACATCCACACAGACGGCACTCAGTGAGGAGGAGAAGCGCGTTCGGAACAGCATACATGCCAGCATCGATGACGCAGGTTTTCTTACGTCATTGTCAGAGTTACACTTGCATAATCGTCTCTGCGGGAGATCGGCAGTGACGTGCGTTTGTACCACAGATGCTTGCCTATGAACGTGGAAATTTTAGCCCGTCCTATTATGTTGTTTCCATTACTATGGAAACAACATAAAAAATCAACATACATGAAACATCTGCAACAGAAACTGCAAACTTGTCCCATCGCATAAACACATTCAGCAATGGCTCTTTTCTGACATTATAGAACTGTTCGAGGACAATTGGTATATATGCGCATTTTTATCTAAACTATCGACAGTTGTTGTATCTGGAAAAGAAATCAACATACACGACATAATTATGCAGAAGGAAAAACATATATTTCCCATTATACTCGTAGGTCATAACGCATTCAGCAAAGGATTTTTTTTAAACTTTATTTAAGCTATGTATAGTTTTTGTAAGTTAAAAAATAAACCTACATTACATACATGATAATTACGCAGCAGAAATTGTAGAGATTCCCTATCATACAAATTCACACAGTGTTTGAGTTAGCGGTGTGACAAAGACAGCGCATACAGTTTTACTATATACAAGCTTCTTTCCATTTTTTTTCTTTGCAGATGATCACCAGAGGAAAACAATGTCTTTACACTGGAGTTGTCGGCCTTGTCATGACGGCCATGTTTCTTGCGCTGAGCATGCGCAGTGGCTCCAACGTCCCAGTACCAGAAACCTACAGCAATGCGGACTCGACAAGCTCAGTTGCCCTTCCAGCAACGCAGAGGTGCTTATGTCCATATATTCAATTCTAACAGAAAACTAGTCATCTTTGTCTTCACGCACATGCAATGATAGACGGTTTAAATATAGCACAGTGCATTTTGTAATCCAGTCGCCAATCATGCTTTTCGGAAATTGTTTCTGAAAAAAACTGTTCATACTTATTGGCAGTAGATGTTTGAAAACTTGTCACCTAACTTTTTGTCAACTATGGGTATGATTCTGCAAACACCTGACAACCTCGGCACAAGTGAAAATGTGGGCAAAGATGTGAAGTGGAAAAAACTATAAAGGACACGTATCGAAATGACCCTCAGTAAAATATTCCTCCCGAGAACCCAGTTCAGTAACTGACGTGTACTTCTAAAACCTCCATGAGACTGTGGGGGAAAAAGTGATTCAGTAAATGACGTTAAAGTGCTGTTCTGAAATTGTTTCATTCCTTGCAAAGGGCTTGTCAAGTCCCCCCCCCCCACCCCACCCCCCCCACTCACCCCCCCCCCCCGTCCCCCCCCCCCCCCACTCATACCCCCCTCCTCCCCCCCCCAAAAGTATGAAAATATCGATTTAGGCTGGTTTCACTAACGCCGAGAAAAAACGAAAAGACAGAGAACACTGGTTATTATAAAGAAAGTATTAGGTCGCAACTTCTTGAATAACCTTTCGTCAGCACTAGGTCTACAAAAGTGGCTCCATAAAAAGTTATCGTCGAAAATCGTTGGCGGCTGCGATACCAAACACAGTATTGTCAACACCAGATGCCGTGTTTATTACCAAAGAGATAGTTCGTAATAACGATGGAGACGACGACGACGGTGGTGATGATGATGATGATGATGATGATGATTTGTTCTAGTAATGATTATCGGTCTCAGTCAACGGCTGGCTAATAGCATGAAAACATGCATGGTCAAACACTAAATGACTGAGAGATTAATTAATTGGTTAAGCGCGTGACTAATTGATAATGTGCTTACATAAGTCATTAATAACGCGCCTAGGCGCGTACGTACGTGTGTGTTTGCGTGTGCGTAGGTGCGTGCGAACATTTGTGTGCGTATGCGTGCGTGCGTGCGTGCGTGCGTGCGAGCGTGCGTGCGTGCTCTTGGAAGTTTGCCTTACTTCTCCTCATCGTACCTGGTGCAGGGAAGAGATCGACTTACCCTCACACCCCTCACCAGCAAAACCAGTGGCCAACCCCAAGACTAAACAAAACATTCAGCCCGTCAGAGTGATCAACGAGAAGCCGGCTGTGGAAGCGTCAAAGTACCCAGAGTGGTGGCTGAGGGCGTGGCCGCGGTCAGCAGTGGCCAGTCTTCTTGGTGTCTTTGTGGGGGACCAGCCCCTCTTCCCACCATGTCAAGACGGCAACCAGGGACAGAAGGGCTACACTTTTGTGGTCAGGTCTTCTCACTGGCTCCCTTGTGTAACAAAGGGAGTCTATGCAATAACCCTCCTGAGAATACCCGTATTCAATGACTTTTAGTCAAGGTCAAGGCCATGCAAGCTGTTTTGGGTAAACTTTAATGTTGGCATTTTTTCCGATACAACAAACAGCAGAGGCACCAAACGAAGCACAGTGATAAACAGCGATGAGACCTATGCCGACATACCTTTTTGAATGACCTTGACTCAAGGTCAAGGCCACTAAAACTGTCTGTTGTGAATTTCAACATACCGTTTTCGCGGGAGAAACTACAAATTCTAGAGGCGTCAAACTTGGAATAATGATAGACATCTCATGAGATCTAATTTGAATGACCTTGGCCCAAGGTCAGGGCCATACAAACAGTTTGGGGAAAACTGTAATGTTGCCGGGAACTAAGAACACCAGAGACACCCTCCTTGGCCTGATGATAGATAGTGATATGATTTTTACATACTCTTTTGAACGACCTTGACCCATGTCACAAGGGAGCCATGGAGGCTTCTGCTTCTCTAGTTTTTGTTTTAAATGGGTTAATGCTACCATTTCTATGCTCACATATCGTTCTGAGCTGTTTTCGTGGTATTTATCATCACACCAATGAGACACCTGCACAGTGACATTACCCAAAACGCGAACAAAAACATACGCCTGCCGCCCAATCTACTCATGAGCCAAGTGACACGTTTGTATGAAACACATTACACAAAAAATGGCGTGCTGATAGACAGCCATAAGACCTTTCAAAAGATACCATAATGATTGACCTTGACCCAAGGTCAAGGTCACTAAAGCTGTCTGTTTGGAAATTTTACATTGGCATTTTCTCAGAATCTAGAAAAGCCAGAGACATCAAACTTTGCATGATGATAGACATTGACAACACCTTTACTGACATACCTGTAGTCAGTGAGTTTGAGTTAAGGTCAAGGCCACGCAAGCTGTTTTGCGGAAAACCTTCTAAAACCTTAACATTGGCATTTTCTCAGAAACAATGAAAACCAGAGGCACCAAACTTGGCAAGATGATAGACAGCCATAAGACTTTTCAAAAAATACCAAAATGATTGACCTTGACCCAAGGTCAAGGTCACTAAAGCTGTCTGTAAATTTTACATCGGCATTTTCATAGAATCTAGAAAAGCCAGAATCATCAAACTTTGCACGTTGATAGACATTGACAACAGCTTTACTGACATACCTGTATTCAGTGATTTTGAGTCAAGGTCAAGGCCATGCAAGCTCTTTTGCGGAAAACCTTCTAAAACCTTAACATTGGCATTTTCTCAGAAACAATGAAAAGCAGAGGCACCTAACTTGGCAAGCTGATAGACAGCCATTAGACCTTTCAAAACATACCATAACGATTGACCTTGACCCAAGGTCAAGGTCACTGAAGCTGTTTGTTTGGAAATTTTACATTGGCATTTTCTTAGAATCTAGATACATCAAACTTCGCATGATGATAGACATTGACAAAACCTGTGCTGGTATACTTGTATTCAATTTCCTTGGGGCAAGGTCAAGGCCATTCAAGATATTTTGCGGAGACTTTAATGTTAGCATTTTCTTGGAAACAACAAACAGCAGGGGCACCAAACAAGGAACAATGATAGAAAGCAAAGAGACCTATGCAGAAATACCCGTTTGAATGACCTTAACTCAAGGTCAAGGTCATTACAGCTGTCTGTTGTGAAATTTTACATTCCCATTTGTGCAGAAACTACAAAAACTAGAACTGTCAAACTTGGCATAATGATAGTCACTGATAAGCTCTTCACTTACAGATCTCACTTGAATGACCTTGACCCAAGGTCAAGGTCATAGAAGCTGTCCTGTGAAAACTGTTATCTTGTCATTTGCCGTTTTCTTAGGAACTATGAACACAAGAGACACCTTACTTCAGGATAGCTAGTGACATACCCTTTTGAATGACCTTGAGCCAACTCACAAGTGAGCCAAGGAGGCTTTGCTCCTCTAGTTAGTTTTGTTGCCAATCCTGCTGGATGTAAATTCAATATAGTGATTTACTGTAATACAACAACAACAGCAACAACAATATTCCATCACTCATGTACATGAACTTTGGTACAACCTGATACATGTATGTGGCACCGTTCATTCGGGCCGATCGTCGGGGGTTCACTCCGGGTACTTCGGCTTCCTCCCCCTCTGCTTTTGGAAATGTTCAGTCCACCAAATTTGAAAAATAAATGCAATTCTAAATTCCGAAATTTAAATAGCTGAGCTGACCCTTCGCACCACGTGACTGTTATGTGAGAGAATGCGTGTAATTCACGTGAGCATGCGTGTCGGGTTCAGTTCGCGGCGCTTTGAGCCGATTCATGAAATTGGGTAAAACGCCTATACAATACTCATTATCATTATCATCCTCACAGGAACCCCGAAATTACCTGGCGCGCAGCAAGAGCCCTTGCTGGTACGAGGATCCCAAAGGCGGTAAAGGTCTTAGATGCGCTCCTTACTTCTACCTGGCTGGTGTGGCGAAGGGAGGAACCACTGACTTGTACAGGTGGGAAACCCCGATGCTTGTTCAAATTGGGGCGGTCGGTATAGTAAGGGACTTCTATGTAAGTCCCTGGTATAGTCAAGTGGTTACGACTCTGCCACCAACGAGAGACGTCAGGTTCGAGTCCCACCTGGGGCGAAGAAATTTTCCAAATGAAACAGGCTCTAAGCGCCGTACATCATAACTACATACACCACTTTCATACACACAGACTCACAGGGAGCATTCAAAGTTAAACAATATCTCACAACCAGCAGGCTGACACGGCGTGGAAGGGCAGAGTAAATCAGTAATCAGTTTTAAACAGGTGGGTTTTGAGGCAGCGTGTGTGGCGCTGTTCACTGAGTCTGGCCGATCGTCTGGGGTTCTCTCAAGGTATTCCGGGTTCATCCCCCCTCCTCTCCGTCTGTCTGTTTATAAAAGCAAACAAAGCCCCAGTTTCACTCTTTCACAAGGATATCCCCAATTTCTTCAAAATTAGTGGTGGTGCGTTTTCTGAGTTTATGAGGTTCATTTTTATCGAACTGAATTGAAATGCACCTAACCGAACCGAACCAAACCGAACCGAACCTAAAAGAACAGAACAGAACGGAACTGATCCTTGCTAAATAGAATAGAAAAAAAAATGTTGGTGTAAAAGAAATTTACTATGCTGTAATGTGCATTGCAGGAGGATACGACTGCATCCTGATGTGATGTTTGGTACAGAGAAAGAGTACCACTGGTGGGACCGAGATAGATACGGCTCCAGCTCCAAGGATCTGGGCTCTGGGATTGTCAACCTTCAGGGTGACGAAAACTAGATCTAATTTGTCAAGGATGTCCAAATGTTGTCAAGAACAGAACAGAATGGAACAGAATATAAAACCTAGACGTGCCAATCCAAAACAAAGAACAGCATCAGCAGCAACAGCAGCAATTTTGTTCACCTACTGCATTTCCACTTAATCGACTTTCCTAGGCAAGGCTTTAAATGCAAGAGGGAAAAATTCCACTGTGCTTGTACTTTTCTTATTTGTGCTCAACGAAATCTGACCCCTGTCTGTATGGTTTAAGTTTGTCCCATTGTTTTCACAGGCGTCATGTCATGTGTCACAGGTCAGTGGTACTTGCGTGTTTTACAGGTGGTATGTCCCTGAGGGATTACTTGTCCAGAATAACAGGTCGCGACATTCGAGAGGTTGCAGCAGAGCTCCGTGATGGCGGGTCATCCGTTAAAGTGTTCAGTAAGTAGAAGTATCTAACCTATGCTGATCATTGACTGTGGGATCTAACTTACATTTTTGACACAATATTAAGCGAGGGGTGGCGCACTCCATGTCAGTGCACCCGCGCGTTCATTCCCCTCCACCCACAAAATCAAGATCCTGCATGCACGCCATATTGAGGTGAATCGACTGGATGATGCTCTGGGGGTAAACGCTCAACATTTTATCATGAATATAACAAACAAACAAACAAACAAACAAAGAAAACCACTCTCATGCCGTTTGAATTTTCGTTCGATCAGCCACATACTTAATTTCCAAGCTATACGCACCATTACAGACTACTGTTTCGTGCACACAGGCGTACTGGCGAGCACAACTTTCGAGAACTTGTCTTCTGTATCGCCTGGTAACCTTGGAATGGTGTGCATTTTATGGTATACATAAGCAGGAGCTCTCTCAGTCAGCTAGTGACCACGACACTTTCGAATACGCCCGCTGTTCATAAGCATCTTATCAATCAGAACAATGAAAATGATTGTTTGCGTTACTTTTGCGAATAGGTAAATTGCACATTGTGTCACTCGAGTCATTGCTACTTTTCCCCCTTGGTTTTAACTTTGTAACTCAAAATCGCCCCCACACCCACCCCACCCCTCCTCAACAGGGTGAGAGGGGTGTGTGTGTGTGTTTGTGTGTGTGTGTGTGTGTGGGATGGGGGGGGGGGGGGTTAACGTCCTTTACCACCACGTGGGGGAGAGAGAGAGAGAGTTAATTACCAAGCAAATTCGAGGGACTCCATCTTTGGGGGAGGGGGGGGGGTTGAATATTGTTATTTCGGCCATATCCGTAACCATCCAGCCATGAACACCGGGTACATGCCGTCTAAAAACCGCAAGACACACACACACACACACACACACACACACACACACACACACACACACACACACACACACACACACTGGCATTTTCACTGAAAACTTACCTCACACAAGCGATACTCTGTCCATCTAGGTGACGGATCCCCGTCCTACTTGTGGGACTCATTCTACTGGGTGGCGCTGGACGGAAACCAGGGCTGTATGGAGCCGCGGGTCATCACGGGACATCACATACGTCACTTCTACCCGGCGGCTAAAATTATCCTCACCTTCAGACATCCCACCCCGAGGTGAGCTTCTCACACACGAAACGTCCTAATAGTGGTCTCACTCACTCACTCACTCTCGCCTTTTGCCCCTTCTGGAGCATAGGCCGCCGACAAGGGTTCTCCAGGCCTCTCGGTCCTGGGCCAGTCTCTCCAGCTGTCCCCAGCTGTATCCCATGCTCTTGGCATCTGCCTCCAGGCTCGCTGATTCCTAGGACGGCCAGGTTGTAGTTCCTCATCTCGGCGGCCACTTGAGCAGTTTTGCCGGCTTCGAACATGGTCCGGACATTCCATGTCCCGATGGTGATGGTGGTCCTGGTTGAGATGATGGTCGTCGGCTCGGTGGTTTCCGGACTTGTCCGACTTTCGCCATCGGGCTTCATACTATCTCCAGCTGGAGATCCATCCTCTCCCAGGGCCGAAAGATCCCTTAAAATTCTTGTTGGCGTTTCTGTAACAAGGCTATTTTTTACGGGACCGGGTTGTTAGCCCGATGCCTAACCCCCAACCTGGAGGACCAGTGGACCGCGCTTTTAATAGTGGTCTGTTCAGTTATTATTGTTTTCATTCAACGAGCATACATTTTAAAGGGGCTAATGTTTCCATTTTTGTGCTCATAGATCGTTCCGAGTTGTTTTCACCACACCACTTAGACACCCTGCACAGTGACAGCATCTGTAATGATGGCACTGAGCCAACAGAAGCGTTCTCGATGGCGCGGTGACCACACTGAGCGTTCCAGATGGGTGGCTCGCCCCCACTCCGATCGGGTTCGCCGAAGAAGCCTTTAGTGTTCCCTCCTCCTGGACCAGACCATCGCGGTTTGCCAGCCTCGGTCACTCTTCCTCTTAAGGACCCGTACTTTCATCTTCGACCCTCAAACAGTCGTAGAATTTGAATATTCAACCGCTCGCGCAAAGTGTTAACAATATTGTATCGCATTAAGAGCTGTACTAATCATCAAGATGGAGTATTTGGAGCGTACACGCGCACTCACGAGCAAAACTGTTTCAAAACGTAATTTGGCAAACATGGAATTACAGTATACGCCGGTTATAAGAAACTCGAGGGGGGTGAATTTTTTGGTTTCTTATATCCGAGTTTTCTTATATCTGAAAGTCGGATATAAGAAAGTTTTTTGAAAAATATTTCTTATAACCGAGTTCAGTGAAAAAAAGGTTTAAAACATTTCTTTTTTCTCAGTTCGTGTATGTTTTGCATTAAATTAAGAAATATCTGGTTTCTCTTAAAGACCTGCACAGAATATATAATATCTGGTTTCTCTTAAAGACCTGCACAGAATATATATGTGTAGAGTTAATATACACCAGTGCGCGTGTGTCCTTCAATGTCAGATTTTTTTGTTTGAACATGAACTGTAGCACTGGCGGTCATGTGGTAAGAAAAAACAAAACAAAAAGAAATAAAAACAACCAAACCAACCAACCAACCAACCAAACAAACAAAAAGGCAAACAAAAAAGAACTAAGGGGAGAGAGAGAGAGAGAGAGAGAGAGAGAGAATTCCCTTGTATTTATAGGATATATTAAAAGTGCATTATGTATCAACTTTTGATCTATAAAACACTCGTCCCATTAGAGTATGATATGCGATGCTTTCCGTGTCTAATTTGGCTGAAAAAAGCTGCAAATTAGTTTTTTTTCTGTTGGGAGGGGGAAGGGGGATGGAGGAAAGATGGACCACGTATATTGTCAAAGAAAGGAATTGATCAACAGTTAGTCTAATACTGATAGTTTTATTCTCCTTAACGCGAGCCCGGTAGACAGAGACAGACATACAGAGAGAGAGAGAGAGAGACTGAGCTCCCAATCTGGCAAAAAAAACCAACAACACCAAAATAATATTAAAAACAACATATAACAATAGAACAACAAAAATGCATCTCGTATTTTTTCTTCTTGCCAACATTCAATTTTGCACGGAACACAATGGTAAAGAACCAATTCAAGAAAAGAAAATCATGCGCCATCATGTGCCTGTCCTAAGTGACGTCAGACCTGACCTGTTTTCTTAGAATGAGTGAAATTTTCTTGGAAATGTACTTTCGGTTTCTTACAATGAGTGAAATTTTCTTGGAAATGTACTTTCGGTTTCTTATATCCGAGTTTTTGTATCAAGCGGGACAAGAAATTTGCTTTCCTAAAACCGAGTTTTCTTATAAGCGAGTTTCTTGTATCCGAGTTTTTGTAATACATAATAAAGAAGAGTTTGGCCGGGGCAAAAAAATTCGTTGGCAATAACCGAGTTTTCTTATATCCGAGTTGCTTATATCCGGCGTCCACTGTAGCACGTTTAACGACTTTTTTTTTTTTAAAGGCTCTACTCCAGATTTCTCTCGCGTATCCCCCGCACCCCAGAATTTCGCAAGGCGACTTCGTTGGATTTCCACAAGTTCGTCGTGAACGGCGTGCGCATGTACCGTGAGTGCTTCGAGAAATGGTCCATACGACACTGCACTTACAACCACACGCTTTACCAGGATGCCAAAGTGAGTTCACGTTGCAGGTCTGCGATCTCAACGAAAAGCCACAAACAGGGTATTTAAAGGTCTGCAGTATCAGGAAAAAGCCGTAAACATTGCGGTTTTTTTTTGTTTTTTTTAACTGCGACTCTCTTTTTTTTTTCTTTTTTTTTTTAAACTGCGACTCCTTCGACTGTGCATACTCCAGGCAACTCCGTCACAGTTGCAGAGATTTGCGCTTCGGAGACCCTTATAAAACCAGAGTACGAGTCTGCCGTGACATTATTTGGCTTTCGGTCAGTGAGCGAGACACATCGCCACAGTGTCTAGCGGATGATGAGTGCTGCACGATCTTTCTCGCTCAGTGTCAAAACGCAAACTGAGCTGTGAAATCAGGCTGCCCCTGGCTTTTATTGGGGTTTCAGGAACGCTGAAAACTCTGCAGCTGTGACAGAGTTGATTGTGCGACTGTGTAAATTTTTTTCACACTTAGGAAAGCTTTTTGTTGGGAGCTTATATCTTTCAAAAATAAACTATCCGACTGTGCAAAATGCACAGTCAACTCTGTCACAGTTGCGGAGTTTTCAGCGTCTGCAAAACCCCTATAAAAGCCAAGGGCAGCCTGATTTCACAGCTCAGTTTGCGTTTTGACACTGAGCGAGAAAAATCGCAGTGACTAGTCTTCTGGTGCAGCACACAACACCCGCTACACGCTGTAGCGATGTGTCTCGCTTATTGATCACAATCACAATAAAGTCACCGCAAACTCACGCTCTGGTTTGATAAGGGTTTCCAAAGCGCTGACAACTCTACAACTGTGACAGACTTGCCTGCATTATGCACAGTCGCAGTCACGGTTTTTGAAAAACACAATGTTTGCGGTTTTTTGTTGAGATTGCAGAACTTTAACTAATTTCGTGAAGGAAGTGGCCATGCAATTTCCACTGCCAAGGTAAAGTCCAAGTATTAAGTACTGGAAGGTCATTAAATGCATAGTCTGTTGGCACAAGCACTTAGAAATAGACCAGAAGCAAGCTTGAGTCATATAATGACACTTACGCTACCACACAAGTTATTACAATGAGGCTGTTTACACTACAACCTGGGTTCAACACACGAGTTTACACCCACTCGGGTTGGACTCGGGTCAATAGCGTTTACACTACATTTTCTGCAAGTCCAACCCTGACAATGACGCAGGAAAACTTACGTCATTTCCGCCGTCATGCCTTGACGAAAGCTTCGTACATATCATGACGCCATTTGCGTGTTGATGCGTGAAATGTGAGTTGGTCCTGGATCCGGTGATAGTTGTGTACTGGCTTGATTATTCTCCTGTACACGCAGGTGTATTAATTAATTCTGAGTAACTTGATGAACGGATTTTCAGTTCATAATCACAATTTTGTTGTTGTTGCTTTTTTCAGGTGCGGTTAGTAGAGGGCATGTACCCAGTTTTCATGGCTGACTGGTTACGGATATGGCCAAAGGAGCAGATGCTGATACTACGGTATGAAGATTACTCTCAAAACATGGAGTCTGTGCTACGACGTGTTTTCGACTTTCTTGGCTTGGGTAACTCTCTCTCTCATTACCCCCCCCCCCCCCCCCCCCCTTTTGAGTTGGATTTCTTGCTTTAGTTTTGTTTTTGTTTTCATTTCATTTTCTTTCTTTCTTTTTATTTGTTTTGTGGGGAGCCGGGATGGTAGAGCGTTGGACTTTCAACGCTCGGGTCGTGAGTTCGAATCCCGGCTGGGGCAAATATTTGTGCTGGTCGTTTTCTCGTTGTCCGGTAGTTCGCGTAACCCATGAGTGATCGGGGAAGTCACATCCTCGATTAGAGGGACGCCCTGGCTAGCTGTACGGTCTTTGATATCGGAAAAGGACGTGAAACTCCCAAACACACACCCTTACCTGTTTTATTTGATTTTTTTTTTATTTTTTTTTTTTGGTCTGTAGTATTCCGGTTTAGTAATTCTTAGTTGTTGTTTTTTTCTGTAGCAAGGACAAGTTGTAAGATAAGCATTTGTGCTTAACACTTATATCTTTGTAAAATAAAGTTCTCTCTCTCTCTCAAATAAACGTCATCATCATCATCATCACCACCATCACCATCATCATCATCATTTCTCTTTCCGCCTCACTGTGTCTATCTCTGTCAGTCTCTGTTCCCAGTCTCTGTGTCAATCAAACGAAGGGAAACACCGGTAATGGAGAACACACACACACACACACACACACACACACACACACACACACACACACACACACACACACACACACACCAAGCGCCAATCAAAATCCATGTCTTTGTCCTTTGTCCACACGTCAGTAGACATTACACGCTTTTTTATTTATCTCAAACCAACCTCTCCATTAAAAAAAAAAAAATGTTCTTCCCATTCCTGATTGTACAGCACCGCTGAACCGTACGCAGTGGGACGTCGTGCTGGCGCAAGAGAAGTACAATACTGGCGAAATGTACGAGAAAGTGGGGAAGATGCTGCCAGAAACAAAGTTAATACTGGACCAGTTCTACCAGCCTTTCATCTACCAGTTTGCCGAGATTATGAACGACAGTAGGTTCTTGTGGGCAGAGACGTCCCACTGAACGTATCAGCCGCGAATTAGTCTTTGTGGCTTGCGCGGCTTTAAGCCCTAAAAACTCACTCACTCACTCACCCCACTGAACGTAACTAGAACGAGGCTACTGGCGCCACCTGGCGGGGAGTGAGCCTGTAGCAAGATCAAACAAACAAACAAACAAAAAACTCCTCAAAATACAGCCAAAACAAGAAAGATTGGAAATGACGAAGGTGAGAAATATAAAAAAAAAACTAGAGGTGCAAAGCCTCCGTGGCTCACTTGTGGGATGGGCCAAGGTCATTCAAAAGAGTATGTTTGTAAAGCACTTATCACTAGCTATCCTGAAGTATGGTGTCTCTTGTGTTTATAGTTCCTAAGAAAACGGCAAATGGCAATGTAACAGTTTTCCCAGGACAGCTTCTATGACCTTGACCTTGGGTCAAGGTTATTCAAATGAGATCTGTAAGTGAAGCGCTTATCAGTGACTATCATTATGCCAGGTGTGATAGCTCTAGTTTTTGTAGTTTCTGTACAAATGGTAATGTAAAATTTCACAACAGACAGCTGTAATGACCTTGACCTTGAGTCAAAGTCATTCAAATGGGTATGTCTGCACAGGTCTTGTTGCTGTCTATCATTTTGCCTTGTTTGGTGCCTCTGCTGATTGTTGTTTCCAAGATAATGCTAACGTTAAAGTCTCCGGAAAATATGTTGAATGGCCTTGACCTTGACTCAAGGAAATTGAATACAAGTATGCCAGTACAGGATTTGTCAATGTCTATCACCATGCAAAGTTTGATGCCTCTGGTACCCCTACATTCTGAGAAAATGGCAATTTTAAATTTCCAATGAGACAGCTTTGATGACCTTGACCTTCAGTCAAGGTCATTCAAAATGGTATTTCTTGAAAGGTCTTGCTGCTGTTTATCAGCAAGCCAGGCTTGGTGCTTCTGCTGTTTATTGTTTCTGAGAGAATGCCAATGTTAGGGTTTCGGAAGGTTTTCCGCAAAACAGCTTGCATAGCCTTGACCTTCACTCAAAGTCATTGAATACAGGGATGTCAGTAAAGGTGTTGTCAATGTCCATTATCACGCAAAATTTGATGTCTCTGGCTTTTCTAGACTATGAGAAAATGCCAATATAAAATGTCCAAACAGACAGCTTTAGTGACCTTGACCTTGGGTCAAGGTCAATCATTATGGTATGTTTTGAAAGGTGTTATGGCTGTCTATCAGCCTGCCAAGTTTAGTGCCTCTGCTGTTCATTGTTTCTGAGAAAAGGCCAATGTTAAGGTTTACTGCGGACACACACACACACACACACACACACACACACACACAGACGACGGAGGGTTATTACATAGACTCACTTTGTTACACAAGTGAGCCAAAAAGAGGGGAAAAAAAGGGCTAAAAAGTGCTCCTTCCCTCGGCTGAAAAGATAAGATACACTTTATTTATCCCTCGGAGGGAAAATTGCAGTGTCTGCTTAGACAAGACAATAAAAATCATTTCAATGGCGCGCGCGCGCACGCACGCACGCACGCACGCACGCACACACACACACACACACACAGGAGTAAAATGGCTAGAATGATGAATGTGGGAGGATGCATATGAACGCAACTGAATAAAATGACTAGACTGGTGCGTGTACGAGAATGATATAATTATTACGAAAGTGCATGCAACATCAATAAAATGACTAGACTGGTGCGTGTACGAGAATGATACAATTATTACGAAATTGCATGCAACATGAATAAAATCACTAGACTGATACATGCACAAGAATGATATGTACGAAAATGCATACCAAAAAAAAAAAAAAAAAAAAAACCTACTTGGTAAATGATGACATATCACTGCGCATAAACCAGCCATCCACGGCTTCAGACAACTCTCTCTCTCTCCACACACACACACACACACACGCCAACACACACACACACACACCCTTCTCTATCTCTCTCCCTGTCTGGTTTCGTGCGCCACACTCGTGTCAGACTTGTGTAACACGTCTAGTGCATAAATGGCGTCTCTCTATAAACGAGTCAAAAGTATCAGGAGCAGTGTTGTTAGATTTGAAAAAAAAGCTTTCAATATTGTTCATCATGCAATTCTACTGGAAAACTACCCTTGTATGGACTAAATTCATCTGCAGTCTGTTTCATAAAATCGTATCTGGACAATCGAACATAAATTGTGTCATTAAATGGGAGATATTCATCCCGCGGACTCATGCGACACGGTGTTCCCCACAGATCGGTGCTAGATCCACTTTTGTTTTGTTTTATTTAATAAATGACCTTCCCTTCTATATTTCTAATAAGTCAGTGCAGTGTGGCATCTTTGCCGATGATAGTGCTTTGTATGCATCAGACAAAGAAGTATCCCGGGTAACTGATGATCTGCAGCACCGCATAGATGACATTTCATCTTGGTGTCTTTCTAACCATATGCACGTAAATCCTCACAAAACTGAAAGAATGCTCATTACAACCCGACAGAAACACCAACTATCTCCACCACCACTAAAACTCTCCATAGGTAACACTGAAATCAAACAAGTCTCCGAATATCGGCTCTTAGGCGTGGTGGTAGATGACCAGCTAATCACATGTTGACCTCGACTGTAAGACAGTTGCCAAAAACCTTTACCTACTGTCAAAACTTAAACTCTATATTTATTCTGACCATCATAAACTTTTCTTCTTTGCTGACGTAAAACCCCATATCGACTGTTTGGGACAACTGCAAAAAACCCCATATCTGATGTCTGGGACAACTGCAGCCAGGTCCACTTATAACTTTATTCATTACATAGGAGAGGATTACGTGACTAGCCAAGATGTCGGCTAGACGTATGCGTTTGTTGCTGGTGGACATTTCAGTGCTTTAGTGCGGTCAACCGGCCGGCCACCTTCTAAACATCTGCCACAGTACTGAGGTTTGGCCTCTTAGATTGTGTGGTGGTGTTTTTTGAAGGCTTCAAGTGGGTACTCTCGTATTTTCTTCATCTTTACGTCACTGAACCGGTGTTCACAGTGGGCGCACATGTGCTGTGACCTGTGGGCCGGTGTGTCGTGACAGACAGTGGACCAGCTGGTAAGTCAGCCGCTATTTTCTTCTTCAACCGTGGAGCCGAGAGTTCTACCGGTGTTCGTGATAAACATTGAACTGCCTGCTTATGACAAAAAGGCTTTATCTACCGCTGAAATTTGCGCAGCAGTTGAGCGAGTATGTAAATATGACACTGTCGAGGGGGGGGGGGGGGGGGGCACAGAGCATAGGGGGACTCTGGAGGATATATTTGAAAAGTTCTGAAGCAAGAGATAAAGTGATGATAGAGGGCTTTGTGGTGAGAGGGGTTCAAGTAACTGTTAAAGACAAAACCCTCTCTTGGTACGAACTCCAAAAGGGGTCGAGAGGGATACTCCAGCTACTTGAGTCATAGTCAGTAACAGTCCGCTATCGTTCTCTGACGACGATATTTTAGAAGCGATCAAAGACTTGCCGGGCGTGGTCACCCGGTCCCGACTGATCGCAGAAAAGGATCGTGTTGAGAACGGGCGCCTAACCCACTGGAAGACGGGGCGCAGGTTTCTATACATTAGTGTTGTGTCAATAGGGGGATCAAAGCAACACTCTACTAAGGAACAGAAGGGGCTGGGGGAAAATATACAGAAGGGGCTGGGGGAAAATATGGTGACATGCAGAAAATGTCTGCAAAAAGAACACGAGTCTACTGGCTGTCCCAACCCCATCAAATGCCGGCAGTGCTATGAAGAGGGCCATAAGGCGGGGGAGGGTGTGTGTGGGCTTCTCAGTGCCAGCGCCATTCAGCATCCCCGAGCAACCAGTCGTAGCCGACAACAGCACAGACACGGCGATGACAGAACAGAACAACACGCATCACGTGACAGAACAACACCCAAACGACACACAGCAGTCAGACAGAAGCCGCAGTGCGTGACACGCAACACGCGACAGGGTGGGTGGGTGTTTGGGGGTTTAACGTCCTTTTCCACCACATAGGGTGATATCAAAGACGGGGCAACGATGAAAAAGCCGGCACAAATATTTGGCCTCAGCCGGGATCGAACTCACGACCCGAGCATTAGAAGTCCAACGCTCTACCATTCGACCACCCCCGGCTCCCCACAACACGCGACAGAACAACACGCAAACGACACACAGCAATCAGACAGAAGCCGCAGTGCGTGACACGCAACACGCGACAGAACAACACGCAAACGACACACAGCAGTCAGACAGAAGCCGCAGTGCGTGACACGCAACACGCGACAGAACAACACGCAAACGACACACAGCAGTCAGACAGAAGCCGCAGTGCGTGACACGCAACACGCGACAGAACAACACGCAAACGACACACAGCAGTCAGACAGAAGCCGCAGTGCGTGACACGCAACACGCGACAGAACAACACGCAAACGACACACAGCAGTCAGACAGAAGCCGCAGTGCGTGACACGCAACACGCGACAGAACAACACGCAAACGACACACAGCAGTCAGACAGAAGCCGCAGTGCGTGACACGCAACACGCGACAGAACAACACGCAAACGACACACAGCAGTCAGAAGCCGCAGTGCGTGACACGCAACACGCGACAGAACAACACGCAAACGACACACAGCAGTCAGACAGAAGCCGCAGTGCGTGACACGCAACACGCGACAGAACAACACGCAAACGACACACAGCAGTCAGAAGCCGCAGTGCGTGACACGCAACACGCGACAGAACAACACGCAAACGACACACAGCAGTCAGACAGAAGCCGCAGTGCGTGACACGCAACACGCGACAGAACAACACGCAAACGACACACAGCAGTCAGACAGAAGCCGCAGTGCGTGACACGCAACACGCGACAGAACAACACGCAAACGACACACAGCAGTCAGACAGAAGCCGCAGTGCGTGACACGCAACACGCGACAGAACAACACGCAAACGACACACAGCAGTCAGACAGAAGCCGCAGTGCGTGACACGCAACACGCGACAGAACAACACGCAAACGACACACAGCAGTCAGACAGAAGCCGCAGTGCGTGACACGCAACACGCGACAGAACAACACGCAAACGACACACAGCAGTCAGACAGACGCCGGAGTGCGTCACGCACAACCAGTGCCAAGCTGAGCGATCTCCGCCGCCGAGACAGGTCGGGGTCTGTCAAACCAGAAACCTTTTTCTATGTAAGTCCCTGGTCAAACGCACGCGCTTCCCGCACGGCGACACCCCGCCCAAACCGCACGACAAAGTGGCCAAACGAGGGAGTGAGAACAGTGCCGACCTGGAAGGAGGAGGAGGGGGGAGGTGACCCGCACGAGGCGTCAGGCGAGCAGCACGAGCGACCCATGGACGAAGGCTTTCCGGACTTGTTGAAGTAATGAATAAACTGCGAGACACACTGGTTACATCAGAAACAGGTGATACATATTATATTAGTAAACAATGGGAAATAGGAAAAATAAAAATAAGAGAATTTTGTATTGAGTATGGTCGTGAAAGAGCCAATAAGAGGAAAAATGATTTAAACGAACTCCAAAAACAGTTAAATGAACTAGAGGCCCAGATATCTAAAGGACCACCAGAAAAACTGTGTAAAGAAATGTTTAGAATTAAGGGAAAGCTTGAACCACTCTCTGTTGATAAAGCGAGAGGAGCCCGCGCTCAGTAGGTTCAGGAAGGAGAGAAAAGCACGAAGTATTTTTTACATCTTGAAAATTCAAGGGCGAAAAGAAATGTGGTAAAAAAAAAATAATGTGATGAAGATGGGAATGCCATACCAGAACAAACAGACGTGTTAGCCGAACAAGTTAAATTCTATTCCAAACTTTACAATCAACCAACAGAAACACACCCAAGGGACATTAAAGACACAGTAGCTACACGTACTTTCTTACAGGGGGCGGATTTCCCTAAACTCGAAGAGCATGAGTCAAACTCCTGCGAGGGAGATATCACCGAGTCAGAGGCAGGCCATGCTCTGATGGGAATGAAAACGGGATCAGCACCTGGTGGGGATGGGCTGATCATTGAGTTTTTGAAATTTTTCTAGGGTAGAATCAAAACACTTGTGACACAAACATTTAACGAAGCCTTCAGGAAAGGAGAACTATGTCATACACAGAGGCAAGGAATTATTGTTTTATTGCATAAAGGAAAAGAATTACCTAAAGATCAATTAAACAACTGGCGACCAATAACACTTACAAACACGGATTACAAAATATTAGCCAAGTACTTAGCAAATATGTTAGGCAAAGTAATTGGGAAAATAGTTAGTGAAGACCAAACGGGTGATGTCAAGGGGAGGAACATCGCCACAGCCATTCGCACAATAGAGGATGTTATAGAATACACGAACACCACAAAGAAATCTGGCTATCTACTCGCTCTAGACTACATGAAAGCTTTTGACTCGGTGTCAAAAGTTTCTTTTAGACACTTTAGATGTATTTGGGTTTGGTGCGCAATTCAAAAACTGGGTTAAGGTTCTTACAGGTAACTCTTATACATGTAGTTGTATTAATCATGGGGGTTTGTTATCAGAAACATTCGGAATGCGGAATTAGTTAGTTAGTTAGTTAGTTATTTAGGGCTTAACGCCGCGCAAGCAACAAAGACTATTTCGCGGCTATGCGGAATTAGACAAGGCTGTCCCTTCTCACCACTGGCCTTCATTTTAGCAGTAGAGATCTTTGCCATTAAACAAAGGAATAGCTCGATTAAAGGAGTAACACTTCCGTCAAGAAAGTTTCCAGATGTTAAACTTCAACAGTTTGCCGACGATTCCACGCTCACTCTGAGGGACAGAAGTGACGTGGAGGAGTCGGTAAAACTAATTGAAAAGTTTGCAAAGTTTTCTGGTCTTTAAGATCTAAGCTCCCAACAAAAAGCTTTCCGAAGTGTGAAAATTTTTTACAGTCGACCGTGCAAGCACAGTCAACTCTGTCACAGTTGCAGAGTTCACACAGTGTCCAGAAACACCGACAAAACCGTGCCAAAAAAAACTGACCTCACTTCCTGTCGGGCTCCGTCCACGCTACTGTGCAAATCTCCGTGCAGTGGTCATCCGTCCGTGCAGTGGTCATCGCAGCAGCCGTGGCCGAGTCAGTACTGTCCACAATGACCCCCATACAAGTCGTGTCGCTTTTGAGTTTGGTCAGTGTCGCTCGAATGCCGTTCTGTCGCCGTCAGAATGGCGCAACAAAATTAATGTTGACGGTAAGTTGTTGTTGTTGTTGCCGAGATGTGTGAGAAATGGAGCACGCGGGCACTCAGATTTGCCAAGCGCGTTTTATCGGCAACAACATCTCCAAATTGCTGTTTTACTTTTCGTTCTGCAAGCTCCAACTGAAATGTTTACGCAAGAAACAAAATTGCTTTCCAATACGTTTACCTACCGGTAGTAGCATAGCTTGCGCCATATCAGTTCAACATCGCTCAGTCGTCTCAACTGACGTACCCGCGGCATGACGTCTCAACTGACGTACCCGCGGCATGACGTCTCAACTGACGTACCCGCGGCGTGAACCGGGTTGCACGGGGGTTGTGCACAGTAGCGTGGACGGAGCCCGACAGGAAGTGGGGGCAGTTTTTCGGCACGGTTTTGTCGCTGTTTCTGGACACAGATGTACTGTTTGGTATACAAAAGAGGCACGACCTTTCAAGACATGATATGAATATTATAAACCACGTGCTCCTTATTGGGAAGATGTAAGTATTACGAAGAAAACTGAGTCATTGTATCCAACGAGCACGAGTTTCGATATAGAAATCTCTTAGGCTGAGTAGTTTGTGAATGTATACATCTCTCTCTCTCTCTCTCACACACACACACACACACACACACAAGCTCACACGCAAGCTCACACGCACACACACAAGCACATAAACAGTCTACATAAAATATGTTTATTGTTTCTGAACATCAGTAGTACAAATATAATCAAAATGTCCATGGAAGAAACACACACTAATTGAACATGTAAGAAACAGAAACGGAAAATGAACCAATGAAGAAAGGATGCTCAACATAATTATATGTCAAAAATGGAGAAAAAAACCCCAAAAGAAACAAAAAAGAAAACAAAACTTAAAAGATAAAAGTCAGTAGCATCCTCCGTGCAACAGGTCCCCCCCCCCCAAAAAAAAAAAAAAAAAAAAAAAAATTCATTACATAGGAGAGCCATCAAATTGATCCTCCCACATACCACCCTCCCAACTGACCAGCGTTTTCATCATCTTGGACTACTGTCTTTGCATGGTCAGCACATCTTAAACAAATGTCGATTGGTGCATAGTTTTATGGCAGTCCTCCATCATACTTGAAGTCATCCATTAAACAAACCCAACAACGTGTCAGGAGGCTCGAGGAACAGTTGTCTACCGCTTCCACCTATAGGCCAGGGTAGACCTATTTAAAACAAGTTTTGCCTTTCGTGGCCCATTAGCTTGGAATTCTGTACCTCCAATTTTAAAACTCATACCATCACGTTCCGGGTTGAGAAGGAAGTTGTATTCCCATCTGCTGGAGAATGAATTTTCGAGGTTTACTAACCCATAGATAAGTAGTGCAGTCACATCCTATATTATGTAAAACTGATTAGTACTAAATACAAGTCTCATCCATGAAGCATACATTTTAATGCTACGCTTTATAACAGTCTTATTGTATATTGATGCTACACTCTATGTAACGGCTTCCATAAAAATTATCAGGACCGTGTGCGCTTTATGTGACGGCTATTATACATCGTGTGTGTGTGTGTCATGTTTTACAGGTTTTTTTTTTTTTTTTTGGGGGGGGGGGGGGGGGCACTAATTTCGAGTTCGTTCTGGTTTGTATTAAATTTTCGAACTAGGACAGCATGTACTCATGAGCAGACAGCAGCTGTTGGCCTCGCTCCCCCCTCCCCCCCCCCCCCCCCCCCCCCCCCCCCCCCCTTCAAATTAAAAGAGTTCGCCCTACTTTTTTTTCTCTCTTGTTCTTTTAATTTCGTATTAGGCGGTTCTTCAGTAGAACGCTGTTGGCTGTGGCACAGCTTGGTGATACGCTGTGAAGTTTTACGTGATAAGTCGTGCAAAACAGCACTGGCGTAACACCACAACATATCACTAACCTGAAATGCGCCTTTTTTTTTCTTCTTTTTTTTTTTTGCACAAAAGAGACTGAAATACCGTAAGTTAACTGCTGATTGCCACTCTGTAACCATCAGACACCGTGAGAAGAAGCGTATTTGGTGCGGTGCGGACGGAGTGGGTGGGTGTTTGGGGGTTTAACGTCCTTTTCCACCACATAGGGTGATATCAAAGACGGGGCAACGATGAAACAACCAGCACAAATATTTGGCCCCAGCCGGGATCGAACTCACGACCCGAGCATTAGAAGTCCAACGCTCTACCATTCGACCACCCCGGCTCCCCGGTGCGGACGGATGCATTTGAGCACCAGAATCGGCCGCGATGATGCGGCGTCGCGATTGATCGACTTAAGTTTCAATTCAATTCAATTCAATTCAATTCAATTCAATTCAATATAACTTTATTGTCTGTCGATGGCAGAAAATTTTCTTCTGGCTCACACACACACACACACACACACACACACACACACACACACACACACACACACACACACACACACACACACACACACACACACTAAAATCTCGCGGACTGCGTCTAATTACGCCCACTTAACGCCACTTTTCGAGCGGTACCTGCTACATGTAGGTGCGCCAGTTTCTTCGAGTGCAAGACTCAAGACTCAAATTGTTTATTGTTTAGGCCATTGACCCATGAACAACTGGGTTCGGGGGCTGTTCCCAGCAGGGCAGCACATGGAACTACAAACAGAGAAAGTAATTAGGGAATATAATGATCAACTAATTACACAGGTTGTACCATATGCACCTGCAAAAAAAGTATGTTTCTTAGAGTGCAGAAGATGCATGAGTGGGTGGGTGGGTGTTTGGGGGTTTAACGTCCTTTTCCACCACATAGGGTGATATCAAAGACGGGGCAACGATGAAAAAGCCAGCACAAATATTTGGCCCCAGTCGGGATCGAACTCACGACCCGAGCATTAGAAGTCCAACGCTCTACCATTCGACCACCCCGGCTCCCCAGAAGAAGATGCATGACTAAAATATGCCGCACACACTGATACTTTGTCAGATGCAACCTAAACAGCAAGCTAGTGTGTTTTTACCTACGTATCAGTAGGGTTGGGAACCGCGACAGAAAGTCGTACCGCGGTTACCGCAGTATTTTTGGCCCGCACCGGTTTTTTTTTTTTTTTTTTTTTTTTCCCACGGTTAACTGACGTTTCCAATACTATACGTGACGAACATCAGACTACTTGCAGGCACTAGAATGCATGCATAGTAGGACACAGAAGGATAAAATGATGACTGACAATAAAACTTGATCTATCAAGACGACGTCAACAGTACTCAGCACTGTCAAGACAATAATATGATGGGACATAAAATACTATTACTGATTTGAAAAGATCTTTCTTCACAGGATTATAGCAACAACTTGATCAGCGTCAAAATCATCGAACACTTAGAAAAAAGAAGAAGAAGAAAAAGATTCCAAATAAACACAGAAACAGTGAAACGATTAACCTTAATTAAATAAATAAAACAAAAACTATGTGAATTCTTAATGTAGTCCTAGGAAATAAAATATTTAATCAGTTGAAAAGATCTTTCTTCGCATGACATACAGGATTACAGGAACAATCATCGAAAAAAAAAAAGAAGAAGAAGAAAAGAAAATTCCAAATACGTTTGTGAAATCACCCGGTGGCTCCATGTTTTCATCTGCTGTGGGAGAGCAAACAGCCAAACACGGACAGGAAGCGCACGTGCGTTTCTTAAAACAATAGTTGAATTCTTGGAAGTAGAAGCTACTTTCGGTTTCTCTTTCTGCGTTTTCGCGGTTAACCGGCGCTTGGAAACCCGCACCGGTATACCGTACCGCGACGCCCCGCACCGTTATTGTATCGGTTCACGGTAATACCGTGCGCCCCAACGTATCACCACCCACAGCGTATCACAAAGCAAGGGCGTTTAAGCCCCGCAATAACAGACGTACACTGACGTGCATAACGATCTACCAATAATTGATCTTCCTATCGTTAGCACATCAGTTACCCTGCCAGTACCCTACTCCCGGCTCACCCCAACCCCAACCTCAACCCACACTCCCCTTCTCTTCCCCCCCCCCCTCCACTTTGCATGACACACCCGATTTAAACCCAGTCCCCAACCACACTCTGCCCCCTTTTCTCCCACTCCCCCCCCCCCTCTTCCCCTCCGCCCTCTTATCCTACGGGTGGAACATGGTTGTTTGAAAGTGTCCAACGAGACAGCGATTTACGATGAGAAAGCATACATCGTTGGCGAAATCTGACAAATATCAGTTCAATTCTGTTTTTCTGCAGAAAAATGGAAATAGCAGGTTTTCTGAAAAAAAAAATTGTCTGCACGTACGACCGAGTGTTCTGAAAAAAAAGAAAAGAAAAGAAAAACCCTGCTGCTATTGTTTTGTGTCCCCCCCCCCTACCCCCACCCCATCCCTCGCCTGTAAATTCTGTAGAAAAGAAAGTTTTCTGCAGAAAATTTTTGTCGAATTTTCCAGAGAAAACCATTTTTTTCGGTACAGTAGTGCCTTTTCTGCAGAAAAAAAGATGTTATTTGGCCACTTTTTGCTAAACATACATGCTTTCTCATTGTAAATCGCTGTCTCGGCCACCTTCAGTTCACCACGTTATACCCCGTGCTACGTTTGGCCCCTTGCCTTTCCGTACAGTCTCGGCGCTAAGGACAAGAATCTTTACTGAGTGAGTGAGTGAGTGATTGATTGATTGGCTGATTGACGTGTTGAGGCCACTCCTCTTGTAAACTTCAAAACACCCCCATGCTGTGGACCCGCTGCTTACTAACTCGGGTATTAATAAAACCGTGAATTACAGACAGATTGCTTATGCCTTATTGTTTCCAGTACATCAGTTTTGAACAGGTAAGCAGCGCAGACCTGTCTCGACTGTGAATTTTCTTCTTTTTTAACCCATAAAAAAAAGAAGGCGTAGGGGGACGCCAGTTGTCCTCACGTATGCAGCGGTCCTCTGGAGGGCCTCCAGTTCACTATAGAGTTTATTAACAAAAATGACAAGAGAACTGAAGGACTGAGACATAGAATCCTGTTCGTGGATAATAATAATAATAATAATTATTGTGTAGGCGCTTTACCCATTTTTTTTAATTGGTTCAGAGCGTCGCGAGCTGAACCCAACACGCACCCTCGCGTGAACCACACGCATTCCCTCACACAGTGGACGTGAACACATTACAATCACGTGGTGCGAAGGGTCAGCTCAGCAATTTAAGTTTCCGGATGGATAATAAATCTAATTTTGCACGGCTAGGGTGCTTGTAGTAGCATAAAGGAGGGGCGGGGAGAGGGGTGGGGGCGCCGAGGGGAAAAAAAAGAAGAAACTTGGACCCAAGAGAGAGAGAGAGAGAGAGAGAGAGCTGATGTTGTACAGGTGAGCGAATCCGCTGTTTCAATTTCTTTTAGCAATGTGCCTATACGATTACAAAAAAAAAAAAAAAAAAAGGAGAAAAAGAAAAACAGAAGGAAAGAAAGAAAGTTTCTTAAACCACACCCTGCCTGCCCAGTACCTTATAAACATCTGGTTTTCAGGCGGACTGTAGCGGAAATATGAAGCGGGCCATCGCCAGAATCGCCATGTGTGTGGTTGGGTTCACAGCTGTTGCAGTTCTTATTTCTTCCCTGTCCGAGTCCCAACAGCCCACGGGCGAAACCACGATCAAGCTGACCAAAAATGGGTACGGAATCATTTTTGTACACATTTAAAGTCTCAGTAAGTATGACAGGCATACAACAGCGTGCGGAAAACTTTTCATTGAATGTGCTGAATCCGCACATCAGAATCAGCCACTTGGGTCACAATATAACTCTTCAAAGCCCATGCAAAAAAAAAAAATCGCATTTGTACTTCAAATCCCCAGATGGCACTCTCCCACCTTACCTCTCAGCTTCACTTGTCACCTATATACCGTCGCGAACCCTCCGGTCGTCGTCCGAGAGGCTTCTCAAAATCCCCAAGCGCAACCTGAAATCTTTCGGTGAGCGCTCTTTCAGTTTTGCCGCTCCTGCCGTTTGGAACTCTCTGCCTTCAGATCTGAGAAATGCGCCCACGCTGTCTGTTTTCAAGAGCAGTCTGAAAACGTTCCTCTTCCGCAAAGCCTATCAGTAATTTCCTCAGCCGCATGCTGGTCCTTGTTGCTTGAGCGGCATGAGGCCACAAACTACTAACACCAGTTATTTTAACTAGTCAGTTTCACCAGTGTATGTCTGTTCATCGTTGTATGATGTGCGTGAGTGTGAGTGAGTGATAGGCGCATTGAGTTTTATTTAAAGAAATGCGCCCTACAAATACCATTTATTATTATTATTATTATTATTATTATTATTATCACTAGAAGCCACTAATATGCAATCTTCAGCGGTCTCGCGCCTACCAGGAAGGGCCCACGCGTTGAAGTTGCTCCTACTGGTCTGCAGTGGCTTGTTCATTTTAACCAGTCTTATCATATAGTGGGCAGGGGATGCTCGGGCTCTTAAGTGATAACGCCTGAAACCGTTGTGTTCACTCTCACCGGCGTTTGTGTTGTTCTGGAAGTATACCGCGCTTTGGTGTGTGCGCCACGTGACTTGGTTGCGGCCGACTGGGACCAGCTAGACGGCGCTGATTGGTTGCTATTTTTATCAGCCGATTTTTCGTTCAAGAATGGACTGAAGGCTCAAAGAAAGTCGTATTTCTTTAATAGGAGAAGCCACAAAGTCAGGAAAACGGTCGCGATGGCAACATGGAACATCCCTCTGTCTGGCAAACAGTCTTACAGCTTCGAAAGCGGCAGGTTTTCATCTCAGCTGCGTTACGAGCATAGATACTTTAAACGACACTAAAGAACAAGTCAAAATGCCACGCCGAGTCCGTGGAAAAGGCCAGATGTTGCAGATGAGAGAAGGGAAGCCAGAACGCAGTAGCCGACAATGTGGTTGCCACACTCGCAGCCGACAAGGGCAACATGGTGGATGCCGTTTACGGACGGCTAAGTTTTCCTTGTTTGCGCGGCCATCAAACGTCTTTGTGTTGTATTCGGAGCTCTAACGATCTCTAAAGCCTGCTCTTAACTGGACACAGCGCGCGAAACACACATGCGCACATCACAGTCGTTGCGCTCGGTGTGTCTACTAACTACAAAACTGAGCAAAGGCAGCTGTGCACGGTGACGTACGATCACGCGATCACGATACGATACCTTCCGGCGCCCATAGCGTCCGCAATAGCCAGCAGAGCTCAGAGGCAAGCCGTCCGGCCTCTGTAGTGCTTATCCGTGACGTCCAAAGACATCTGTGTCCTTCGAAAAGGTCTGTAAACACTGAAGCCTGTTCAGGCGACAATGCAATTGAGGATACACTGTCCTGAGTGACGTAGTGCAGCCAATCCGAATCTGTTGTGGAACCCACAGTCGCAGATGGGGCTATTTGAAATCCCAGTAGCTGTGATGACGCCACAGAGGCGGAAACCCCCGAAATCACAACTGTCACATGTGTCGGCAACACTGTGGCGCTCCGCAGTGCCCACTTAAAGGTCTGCAATCTCAGCAAAAAGCGGCAAACATTGCGACTCCTTCGGCTGTGCATAATCCAGGCAACTCTGTCACAGTTGCAGAGTTTTCAGCGCTTCGGGGGCCCTTATAAAACCAGAGCACGAGTTTGCCGCGACATTACTTGGCTTTTGGTTAGTGAGCGAGACACATCGCTACAATGTCTAGCGGATGTTCGGATGTTGAGCGCTGCACGATCTTTCTCGCTCAGTTTCAAAACGCAAACTGAGCTGTGAAATCAGGCTGCCCTCGGCTTTTTATTGCGGTATCAGGGACGCTGAAAACTCTGCAGCTGTGACAGAGCTGACTGTGCTTGCACGGTCGACTCTGTAAAAAAAATTTCACACTTCGTAAAGCTTTTTGTTGGGAGCTTAGATCTTTAAGAGCCGGCTCGAGACAGACTTTTTCGAGCGCACAGGCTCAGTCTCAAGAGCATCTGTTCCAAAACAGACGATTCCTCATAGCAAACCTAGTAATGGTAGCAATACGTTAATTCCAAAAATGACTTATTTATTTATTTTGCTGTCCCAACTCTTTGCCAGCTCCAGCGGTATTCCTTGGGCTCATGGCATAGCTGCTCTGGGTAGAAGCCGACCTACGTAGGAAAAATCCCGCTTGCCTCGGCTGGGACCCGAACCCGGGTCTCCCGGTCCATGATCGAAGTGATAACCAATACACAGCGTTTGCCGGTTACTAATTTATGATAATGTTTTCCATAATTATGCAGGAGAATTCCAGCTCGCAAGAGGATTGAGATGAGGCTGGAACAAGCTAAGGACACGAAAGGGTAAGTCGACGTCTAGTTGTGCATCGTGAACTGACGATCAAATTTAACCTGTTCAACAGCTATTGGCTCACAAATCAGTCTCTTTAGACATGGTTTCGCGGGTGACATCTTTCAAGTCATCTTTTCATGGTCGACAAATTAAGTGAAACATACAAAAACGAGCCACCACAACCATCGACAACATCACACAGGCACGCACACACGCACGCACATACACTCACTCTGTGTGTGCGTGTGTGTGTGTGTGTGTGTGTGTGTGTGTGTGTGTGTGTGTGTGTGTGTGTGTGTGTGTGTGTGTGTGTGTGTGTGCGCGCGCGCGCGCGCGAATAATAAAGCACTTTTATTTGTTTAGACAAAGAAATGAACCCTTGAGATATCCCGACTGGTGGGAAAAGGCCTGGAAAAAGTCCAAAGTTAGCATGTGGGACCACCGATTTGTTGGCGACAAGCCGCTGTTTCCTCCATGTACACGCGAGCGTCCACTCTCCAAGGAGGGTTTGTATGGTTTTGTGGTAAGGAATCAATTCGCACAGTCTATAGTTTTAATTGTCACAGACTGTTAATTCACAGAGAGAGACAGAGAGACAGAGAGAGAGAGAGAGAGAGAGAGAGAGAGAGAGAGAGGAGATACAAATAGACGGAGCAGCTAATAACAATTAAATGACCCCCCTCCCCCCCCTACACACACACACACACACACACACACACACACACACACACACACACACACACACACACACACACACACACACACACACACGTTTTGATTAAAAATCATAAACGAACCAGGGCAGGATAAGTACAAGTAATGGTGCACCTTCATTTTCGAATAACGTGTGAAAGACCATTTCAGTGACGCCCATCAGGGATCACCGTCTTTCTTCAAATAGGGGGAGCCGGGGTGGCCGAATGGTAGAGCGTTGGACTTCTAATGCTCGGGTCGTGAGTTCGTATCCCGGCTGGGGCCAAATATTTGTGCTGGCTTTTTCGTCGTTACCACGTCTTTGATATCACCCGTATGTGGTGGAAAAGGACGTTAAACCCCAAAACAACCACCCACCCCTTTCTTCAAATAGTATAATAATTATGTACCAATGTGATGGAACTCTGTCCCATTTCCAGGAGCCCCGTGAGTTCTTGCCGAATAGTAAGAACCCTTGTTGGTACGAGCGTTCTGGGAAAAGCAAGGAGTTCAAGTGCGCTCCTTATTTTTACCTGGCCGGCGTGGCAAAAGGGGGAACCACAGACATATTTGCGTGAGTAGTTTGTCTGTTCATCACTCTACCTAGGGAGCCTCTCTCAAAGAAATCTGGAAAATCTGTATGAAGCTAAAAACATGATTTGATCATCCTGACACTTCGATTCTGCCATTCTAGAAACTGACTTGTTCAGGACACTCTGTCTGGAACTTTCTGCCGTTGGAATTTTGTGGTCTGCTCACACTGTCCGATTTTAAACCGCGTCATTTTGAAAAGGAAACGGTAATGACTGCGAAGTGGTTACAAGTTAAGCAAATAAAAGCGACATAAAAGGGACAGAAACCACTTAACTTTCACAAAGGACGGCACAGGTCAACGTTTCGGCTTCCGCCTTCCTCAGGACACAAACAAAAAATCATTGATTTTTTTTTTTATATTAGATTTTTTTGTTTGTGTCCTGAGGAAGGCGAAAGCCGAAACGTTGACCTGTGCCGTCCTTTGTGAAAGTTAAGTGGTTTCTGTACCTTTTATGTCGCTTTTATTCGCGTTATTTCGGTCAAACCTCTATTTGTTCTTTTGCATTCTTCTTCTTACGATGATTGCAATTATTTTGTTGTTTTTGTTGCTGCTGCTGCTGCTGTTGTTCTTATTATTATCATCATAACACCTTGTCGTCTCCCAGGAGGATTCGACTTCACCCAGATGTGATGCAGGGCACGCAGAAAGAGTATCACTGGTGGGATCGGTACCGTTTCGGAGATCCCGGAGAGGATGAGACGGGACCAAAAGGAGGTACTCTCTTTCTAACTTATTTGTTCACTTTTTCCACTCAGAATATTTTGTATTCCATCATTTGATGGTTTTAGATTATCTGTGACATCATGAAGATTTTTTTTTTTTAAACGGGCTGCTTTCCTCTTTGCTAAGCCAACTTATGTTTTGGAACAGTTTCCCTCATGAGTGCGCCTGCACGCTCGAAATACTCTATCTTGATGATTAGTACAGCTCTTAATGCGATACAATGTTGTTTACACTTTGCGCGAGTGGTCGAAGATTCAAATTCTACGACTGTTGTTACACTACTAGAGCGCTCAGTATGGTCGCAGCGTCATCGCCTACATATATGCTTCTGTTGGCTAAGTGCCAGCATTACCGACGCTGTCACTGATACCGCAAAAAAAACCAGGTCGGACCGATCAGTGAGCATGAAAATGGTAGCGGTAGTCCCTTTTAGATAAATATAAAGACTAAATTATTCCATTGCTGTGAAATGGGCTGGCAAAAGCTGCTACAGTAACAAAGAGGAGGTAGAGATCTAAGAACTCAGTAGACCCCGTTGCGCTTGTGTAACTCTTTCACGTTAAACCCCCAAACACCCACCCGTTTAACTCTTTCATTTTGTTTTACTCTTTGAACTATTTACTCACTACTTTAGTTAGACAAGTACTTCAGCTACAACTTGTTGCAGGATCTACGTCATTCGACGAGTACTTAGAGCAGATCACGGGGCCAGAACTGAAAGACGTTGAGAATGACATCATCACTAAAGGGCAGAGTATAAAAGTCTTTGGTGAGCAATCAGCAAAGTACAGACATGTCTATACACAATGTACAAGTACATACATGACGAATAGCCGCCATTGTTGTTATGACCTATTGCGGAGTTTGTAAGAGTGATGTGCCCTGAAGAAGCCATTGTAATGGTCACTACGGCCGGTGTTTCCTAGAGATGCCAGTAACGCACTATTGTCGAGGGCCCGTATGTAAAAGTCGAGGTTAATTTAACCCACGGCTACGGGCCTAACCCAGACTAGGACAAAAGAAATCCAAAAGCAAAACCAAATAAAAAAGGAAGCGAAGAAAGGAAGGAAAAAATCCTTCTATAACGGCTGAGGCACCTTGCTGGAATGGGCCCGCTTCTTGATTTAAAAAAAAAATTAACCTTAGAGCTAGTTTAGTTCGAGGTTAGACTCTAACCCAGGGCTAAAACCCCTAACCTCGACTATTACATACGGGTCCAGGCGCCTGATGCATGGAGAGAAACTAGGTCATAAGCCCGAAACTGGCCTAATTTAATACTGCCCAGTCTCGGACCTACGTACTAGACTCACTGCATGCACCGATCAGACCCTAGCTGCGCAAGGTTCGTCATATCACGGTAGAGACTTTAAGTTGGGAGACTTTAAGTTGTCACCATTCAATTTCTACTACAGATACCACGAAAATAGCGCAGACCGATCTGTGAGCATAACTGAAAATGGTAGCATAAGCCCCTTTAAAGCGATTTCAAATGCATTCGAGTAATAATGAACCAGACATGTTGAGGTTCAAGGTAAAACTGTCACAAACAATTGTTACAGGCGACGGTTCTCCATCTTACCTGTGGGATGTTGACAACTGGGATCTGATTGATGGTAACCAGGAGTGCGATGAGCCGCGTGTTGTCATTGGCCAGCATATCCGCCATTTTTACCCCGACGCAAAGATCCTCATGACATTCAGACACCCAACTCCCAGGTGAGCGCGCAGAAAATAATTATAATCAGATTCTTTCTCTACACCAAAGCAGTATACACTCAAGATTCATTCATTCGGGCCGATCGTCAGGGGTTCTCTCCGGGTACTCCGGCTTCCTCCCCCTCTACTTTGGAAATGTTCAGCCCACCAAATTTGAAAAAAAAAAAAAACGTGATTGTAATGTGTTTATGTCCAGTGTGTGAGAAAATGCGTGTGATTCACATGCGCGTGCGTGTTGGGTTCAGTTCGCGGCGCTTTGAGCCGATTTATGAAATTGAGTGAAGCGCCTATACAGTACTCATTATTATTATTATTATTCCCAACCGATGGCTGAGCCGGGATAGCCGAATGATAGATCGAGCGTTGGACTCTCAATGCTCGGGTCGTGAGTTCGAATCCAGGTTGGGAACAAATATTTGTACTGGCTTTGTTGCCCCGTCTTTGATATCACCCTTAAGTGGTGGAAAAGGACGTTAAGCTCCCAAAACGCCCGCACACCCACTCCCGACCAATGGACGCAACCTCCTATTTAACTCGGTTTCTGGATAAGGTTCCCTTCAATTCTTGCAAATGAATTCCTGTAAAAGTAACTGTCACCGGCCCCCGTAGTGTAGTGGTTAGCACTTCGGACCATGGACCGGGAGACCCGGGTTCGAGTCCCAGCCGAGGCAAGCGGGATTTTTCCAACCTAGGTCGGCTCCTACCCAGAGCGGGTGTGCTATGGGCCCGATGGGGAGGCTGTTGCCACACAGCCGAGTTTCCACCCACTTCACGGGTGCGACTTTCGGGGTGCTTCCCTTAGTATGACACGTCTTATGATGTGGATGATTACACGGCCGGCACCGCAGGTGCCGTAGTTCCCGGGCCTGGTTAACACCGGGATATTTATGACAGGAAGCGTGGAATGCGGCCCTGTCCCGCAGTCCCAAACCACATGGACCTCCATAGCATCATCTTACTATCATCCTCATCTCCATCATCATGCATAATAAAAATTGTCCCAGCTTCCGAGTCCTCCGTGGGTTCCACCCATGACCTGGGAGGAACACCACTGGAGCTGGCAAAGAGTTGGGGCAGCAAAAAAAAAAGTAACTGTCATTCACTTAATTGATTTCTTCCTTTGTGTATCACTTTTTCTTACCGAGGAAGGATTGACGTGGTCTTATTATTCAATACAAACACAAAATCCTTTTTTTAACAAAAGTTTCTTGAATTTGTTTTTCAGATTGTATTCTAGATTTCTTTCGCGCATCCCACGTACGCCCCAGCTGAAAAACGCCACGGCGGAGGATTTCCACAAGTACGTCGTGCGCGGTATACAGATGTACAAAGACTGCTTCGTAAAGTTTTCCATCCGACAGTGCGCCTACAACGATACGTTGCACACCGAGGCTTTTGTAAGTTCATACACTGGTCCACTGCAGTTATAGTCCGTCAGGTTAGAGGTTGGTCGGTACCACACGGGTGGGCAAATACTCATTGTGATATCTGGGGTCTTTGTTGACTCCTAAGATGTTTTTTTTTTTTTTTTTTTTTTAAAGTACCCGTAGTTTGATTTTTCTAAAGCTCGGGGTTGATGTGCGTTGTGGATCCAAATACTTGTCGGTAATCACCTACATGGGCATACGGTTTAGTAGCTAAATTTTACTTAATATGCTCTGTTAACAAGGGAGTTGTAGTAAAAACCAACCAACCAAGCAACCAACCAACCATCCAAACAAACAGTGAAACGAACAACTACGAGAATTAAATTAGAAAGCTATACGGAAATCTCACATTCAGGGCCCGTACGTAGAACTCGAGGTTAATTTAACCCACGGCTACGGGCCTAACCCAGACTAGGACAAAAGAAACCCCAAAACAAAATCAAATAAAAAAGGAAGCTAAGAAAGAAAGACAAAAATCCTTCTATAACGGCATAGGCACCTTGCTGGAATGGACCCGCTTCCTGATTTAAAAAAAACAAAAAAAAAAAAAAAAACAGATGGACAAACAGACAGACACAGACAGAGAGATAGGCAGGCAGAGAGGCCGTGACAAAGTCTTTTACACAGATGGACAAACAGACAGACACAGACAGACAGATAGGCAGGCAGAGAGGCCGTGACAAAGTCTTTTACACAGATGGACAAACAGACAGACACAGACAGAGAGATAGGCAGGCAGAGAGGCCGTGACAAAGTCTTTTACACAGATGGACAAACAGACACAGACAGACAGATAGGCAGGCAGAGAGGCCGTGACAAAGTCTTTTACACAGATGGACAAACAGACAGACACAGACAGACAGATAGGCAGGCAGAGAGGCCGTGACAAAGTCTTTTACACAGATGGACAAACAGACAGACACAGACAGACAGATAGGCAGGCAGAGAGGCCGTGACAAAGTCTTTTACACAGATGGACAAACAGACAAACACGGACAGACAGATAGGCAGGCAGAGAGGCCGTGACAAAGTCTTTTACACAGATGGACAAACAGACAGACACAGACAGACAGATAGGCAGGCAGAGAGGCCGTGACAAAGTCTTTTACACAGATGGACAAACAGACAAACACGGACGGACAGGCTGACAGGAAACAGACTTACGAAACGGAGGTGTAGACAAGGAGACAGACACCGAAACTGATCCATACATGACATCACACGGAGACAGACAGGCAGACAGACAAACCCATCCAAACACCCATCCAAACACACACACACACACACGCACGCACGCACGCACGCACGCACGCACGCACGCACGCACGCACGCACGCACGCACAAATGGCGCTTACCAAATTAGATTAGATATTGTATTTAAATCGATCTGTCACATGAAGAAAAAGGGAACAAACTGAGCCAGTCAAACAATACGTTTGCTCCCCACAGCTCCAAGTCCGTTTCCAAATTGCTAAGTTTCCTCCAACATTAAAAAGTCCCATACCTCTACCGATATTTGTCACCCAAATAAAACACCTAAACCATTTAAATTATCATTGATGCTTTCTTTAACATATTCCCTCTGAGGGTTTTCTGGGGAGCCGGGATAGCCGAATGGTAGAGCGTTGGACTCCCAATGCTCGGGTCATGAGTTCGAATCCCGGCTGGGGCTACATACTTGTCCTGGCCTTTTTCTCGTTGCCCCGTCTTTGATATCACCCATACGTGGACGTTAAACTCCCAAACACCCACCCACCCCCTACCCCACCCCTGAGGGTTTTCTAATCATCAAAGTTTTCTGTTGTTTCAGCAAAACTCAAGATCAGTCAGGTGAACAAAATGGTGGATCACGGGTTCTCCAACATTGGGAAAATGTACGACACCATTGGCCCTATGCTGCCCAAGACTGAAGAGGTCCTGAACAAATTTTACGAACCTTTCATTCTGCAGTTTGCGGAAATTGTCGGAGATGACAGATTTTTATGGACAGACACGAAACCTCTTTGAGGTACGTGTGATAAACTTTGTTATGACTTACGATCGAAACACTCTATCTTGATGGTTAGTATAGCTCTTAATGCAACAAAGTGTTGTTTACGTTTTGCGCGAGCGGCCGAAAATTCAAATTCTACGACTGCTGTAACACAGCTGGAGTGTTTAGTGTGTTCACCGCGTCATCGAGTACTCGTCTGTTGGCTCAGTGCCAGCATTACAGACGCACCGACTCCCGTAGTGTAGTGATTAGCACTTCGAATCATGGGTTGGGAGACCCGGGTTCGGATCCGAGAGCGGGTGTACTATGGGCCCATTGGGGAGGCTGTTGCCACACAGCCGAGACTTAACCACTTCACGGGTACGACTTTGGGGGATGTTTCCCTTGTTATGACACTCTCATGATGTTGACGATTACACCGTAGTTCCCCGCCGGGATATTTTATGACAGGAAGCGCGAAATGCGGCCCTGTCAAACAGTCCCAAACCACATTGACCTCCACAGCATCATCATACAATCATCCTCATTTCCTCATTCTCATCATCGTGCATAATTAAATTTGCCTCAACTTCTGAGCCCTCCGTGGATTCCACCCATGACCTAGCATGAATACCACTAGAGCTGGGAAAGAGTTGGAGCAGCAAAAAAAACCAAACAAACAAAAAAAAAACCCCAACAACAAAGAAACAAACATACAAAAAACAGACGTTGTCACTGTGCAGGTGTGTAAATGGTGTGACGAAAACAGCTCAGAACGATCCGTGAGCATAAAAATAATAATAATAATAATAATAATGAGGATTTCTATAGTTCCTAATCTCCGAGGCCGGGGCTCTAGGCGCTTTACAAATGTATACAAAAGGTGATAAATAAACACATGAATAACACATGAACTCTCCGATAGTCACAGCTTGTACTTGTACGAAACAAAAATAAATAAATAGATGTTGATAAATGCGGTGATTCCAAACTACTTTGTGCTTTCCTTCTTTCTGACTGACTTTCTGGAATAATAGATAAATAATCAACTAAATAAATACGAATAAAAGCGTACATACATAGACACATACATTACATACATATAGTCAGACATACAGTCAGACATACATACAAGCACTGACACCTACATACATACCAACATCCGATACACACCTACATCCATAGTACACACTGCAAAAACAACGGGTTGGTGGTGGTAACGGGCTGAATCATTTATCTGATATGGTAGTATTAGTCCCTTTAAATAAGTCGAAGTTTGGTCGCTTTCCCTGGTTTACTCTCCGATAGTCACAGCTTGTACTTGTACGAAACAAAAATAAATAAATAGATGCTGATAAATGCGGTGATTCCAAACTACTTTGTGCTTTCATTCTTTCTAACTTACTTACTTTCTTGTATTATTTATTATTTATTTAATGGCGATGTCCTGTGTACGTCACTACCGCACGTGTAGCCGTGCGAGTCAGGCGGTAGAGCTGTGGACTCGCAATGCTCGGGTCGTGAATTCGATTCCCGGATGTGACCAAACTATTTTTTGTTGGTCTTTTTTCGTCTGCACGTCTCTGATGTCCTCCTCCTGGTGGAAAAGGACGTTAAACCCTCAAACACCCACCCACCTACTCACCACCGCGAAGTTGCTGGTACACGTAAAGTAGAGGTTAGGCTTCGGTGGGGCATCTGGGATAGCCGAATGGTACAGCGTTGGACTCTCAATGCTCAGGCCGTGAGTTCGAATCCCGGCTGGGGCCAAATATTTGTGCTGGCCTTTTTCTCGTCGTCCCCCTCTTTGATATGACCCTTACGTGTTGGACATGAACGTTAAACTCCCAAACACCCACCCACCCACTCCCAGCCAATGGACGCAATCTCCCCTTTAGCTCGGTTTCTGGATAAGATCCCTTTCAATTTTTTTGGGACTATTTTGTTGTCCCTTTCGGGAAATGCGGACTGCTTCCCCCGGGGGAAGCGCGTCCTATCTTCTTTTTTTTTTCTCCAATTTTGCAGTTTTGCTGGGGGGGGGGGGGGGGGAGCCGGATAACCCGGAGAGAAACCCCCGATGAGCAGCCCGGCAGCCACGGAAAAGCCGGTATCACATATCACAAGCTCGACCTGGGCTCGAACCCACGCTCCATCGCCGTGACATTGGTGACGGCCGTTCAGTAGCGCAGCGGCTAAGTCCGACGCGCTACCTATTAGACCACCGCTCACTCCCTCTTGCTAATGAATTCCTGACTGCCCTTGTGAACTCCTACTCACACGTTGCTGCTGCACGGGCTTGTCAGCTTATAACCATCCGCCCGCTTAGCCATAAAAACGAAAATCGATGTCCAGCGTCAAAACCACTCAAAATCGGTATACTAATTATGACTGGGCTAGTAAGCAATACATCACTGCCCGGGTTGCACTCGCCGTTTATCTTTAATTAAGCCTTCTTGCTCAATAGTGGGGGGAAAAATCCCAAACAAACACGCAAAAAACAAACTCGACGATCAATGAACAGGTTTATCTGATGGGTTCGTCACTCGGCTTGCTCGCGTGACGTTAAGGAGGGAAGAAGAATCTCGATTAACTAATCGGCAGCTCACTCCTTGTTTTTTTCCCCTGCACCACCATCTAATCAGTACTCAATGCGTATCGAACGGGACAGCTGGCCGACAGTCAGCAGCTTCGTGGGATGTTTGTGCGTACAATTTTTTTTTCTCTCCGACTTTGAGCCACGTGGACAGATAACCATAACTCCATTGACTCAAGCTGCAGTGGGCAAGAAAATCACGCGTGAATCGCAGACAACGTGGTTTTTGTTTCCAGTACACCATTATTGAAAAGGTAAGTGGCACAGATTTGTCATCGTTCTTCCGTAGGAAACGAAGGCCTAGTGCCATCTAGAAAAAGAAGGCGTAGTCAGTGCCATCTAGAAAAAGACCCTAAGCGTCTATCAAATCCATGCAATTTAGGCCTTCCCCCCCCCCCCCCCAAATGACAGTAGTTCTATCGACTCTGGTGCTAGAATTTCTGTTCTGTAAAAAAAGAAGTCGTAGTGTCATCTGGAAAAAGATCCTTAGCGTCAATACAATAAATCTTTATTATCCCCTTAGGGGGAAATTATGGTGTGGGGATCATAAAAACATAAGATGGTACATTAAAATCACCACAGAAAAATGACCCCACCACTAACGTCTATCAAATCTATGGCACTGAGGCCTTTTGTCCCCCAGATGACAGTCGTTTTATCGACTCTGGTGTTAGATTTGTTTATGGTCACACGTTCATAGCCACGCTTCTTAAAATTCTTGCACGCGTCGTCATGGATGGTTAGTTCTTGGGGGTGTCTCGCCTGTTAAAACTGGGTCAAAATAAGATCGACATGGATCCATATGCCATGATTGTCTTACGCCACCGTGAGTTCATTCACAGGGCAGAATAACAAACTGAACTGAGTGCAGTCGCCTGTATTATAGTCATGTAGTGTAATGACAGAGACAGTCACGCAAGACACACATCAAATGCTCCAGCCGCATGATCATTCAAAGTTCACGTAGAGGTAATCGCAGTCAGGAACAATGCTCCAGCGATCGAAGTAAAGCATTTACATCTTGCGCATGTCGACTTTTCCCATAAATCTGCGCCCAGCTAAAGTTCATGTAGAGGTCTGAACCAGAGCTTATAGCGATCAAAGGGGGAGGGGGGTCGGGGAGGGGTGTCAGGGGGCGGGGGGGTGTACATGGGATTAAGGGGTGGGGGTGGTGGGTATGGAATTAAGGAGAGGAGGGGGAGAGGCAATGTGCTATGGTCTACGATAATTAAAAACAAAACAAAAAAAAACCATTTCTTTCATCGCCCCTTTCCGCAAGATGCCTTACAAACGTCTGTTTGGTTTTTGTTGTTGTTGTTTTAATAGACACTGTAGCCGAGCAGACGAGATATGAAGCGGACCTTGGCAAGAGTCGCTATGTGTATGATTGGGTTTACAGCTGTTGGAGTTCTTATCTCTTCACGGGTCCAGCACGCCATGCGCGATACAACGATCAAGCTGGACAAACACGGGTACGGGTATCATTTGCGTACTCAATTAATGGACGATAAAAATTCTTAGTAGTAGTATGGTCAAACTGGACAAACACGGGTAAGGATATCATTTCTGTACTCAGATAATGGACAATAAACATTCGGCACTTCGGCACGTGCAATTAATCGTCTGCCTGAAGGAAGAAGTTGGAAAAACGATTATCGAAGGATATCATTATCAGTAAAACATTTCTATGTTTCTTTATCTCCATCGTTGGCAAGAAAAACTTAGCGTGCTGGTAGCACATAGTTCAACAGTAACAGTTATTATATTCAGTTAATATTCTGGTTTGAGTTTGCCTCTCAAACCGATACTCAGCAATTACCCAAAGACCTGCAAAACCTTCGGTTTTTTCGTCGAAATCAAAAGACATCGACACCGAGACAAAACACATTAGAATGCAAATGCATTTTTGTCTGCCCTTCGAAGTCCATCAAATCTTCTTTTGAAGATGCACTTTGCGTTGTCGCAGTCCGACTGGTGTCTCAGTCTTTTTCACACCAAATAAATGCATGTTCTGTCGATAGTCTGATTTCTCTCACAATCTTATACCTTTAAAACACAACAAATTTTTTTGTCTGTTTTAAAGATGCACTTTGCGTTGTCTCATCCAGGCTGATGTCTCAATGTCGTTTTAGGAATGCACTCTCTGTCGATAAAGTCTCATTTTCGTTGCAATGGCATAACTTTAAGATATAATATATCTGGAACTTTTTTTTTTTTGGGGGGGGGGGGGGAAATTGAATTGTTGACATCATTTCCTTAATATGCAGGAGAATTCCAGCTCGGAAAAGAATTGAGATGAGGCTGGAAGAAGCTACGGACACGAGTGGGTAAGTTCTCTGCATTTCCAAAAACACACGAGTTATCGACTAGATTTGTGTGTGTGTGTGTGTGTGTGTGTGTGTGTGTGTGTGTGTGTGTGTGTGTGTGTGTGTGTGTGTGTGTGTGTGTGTAGGACTAATAACTGTACCTTTTTTTTCTTCAGGCAAAGAAATGAACCCTTGACATATCCCGCCTGGTGGAAAAAGGCCTGGCCGAGGTCCAAAGTTAACAGTTGGAAGGACCAATTTGTTGGCGACAATCCGCTGTTTCCTCCATGTGCACGGGAACCTCCACTCTCCAAGGAGGGCTTGTATGGTTTTGTGGTAAGAACGCATTTATACGGTCTATAGTTTTGATTATTAACAGAGAGAGAGAGAGAGAGAGAGAGAGAGAGAGAGACAGACAGACAGACAGACAGACAGACAGACAGAGCAGTAATGACAATTAAATTTTTAAAAAAATTATATTAAAAAAACAAACAAAATTTCAACCAAGAAATAAAAATAAAGCAGTGCATCCTATTTACGAGTACTGTGTGATTTTTTTATGTTTGTGGTTTGTTGTTGTTTTGCCCAGTGGCTATATCACGTTTATCTCAGTTTTTATCCCTCAAGTAACATCTCATTTTTAGAGTGAATGCACGGCACCTCCCTTCATTTTCAAACGACGTGTAAAAAGGTCATTTCAGTGACGTCCGTCTGTCTTCAAATGGCATGTTACACTGTGATGGAACTCTGTCCCATTTCCAGGAGCCCCGTGAGTTCTTGCCGAATAGTAAGAACCCTTGTTGGTACGAGCGTTCTGGGAAAAGCAAGGAGTTCAAGTGCGCTCCTTATTTTTACCTGGCCGGCGTGGCAAAAGGAGGAACCACAGACATGTTTGTGTGAGTACTTAGTCTGTCTTTCTCTTCATTCAGGGAGTCTGTCTGAACTGTACAGGAACCACGGCTAATGAAGCTAACGGTGACAAACATCAGAATTTGATAATCCTGACACTTCGATTCTGCCACTGTAAAACTGACTTGTTCAGGACGCTGTGTCTGGATCTCGCTACCACTCGAACTTCATAGTCTGCCCATACTGTCCCAGATTAAATCTCATCTTTTTGTCAAACCTTTAGCAGTGAACTTTTTATTTGTTTATTATTATTACTATCATCATCATCATCATCATCATCATTATCATCATCATCATCACGCCCGGCTGAAGCCAAATATTTCTGCTGGCTTTTTCATCGTTGTTCCGCCTTTGATATCACCCGTATGTGGTGGAAAAGGACATTCAACCCCCAAACACCCGACCCCCCACCCCCACCCCATCATCATCATCATCATCATCATTATTATTATTATTATTATTATTATTTATTACACCTTGTCGTCTCCCAGGAGGATTCGACTTCACCCAGATGTGATGCAGGGCACGCAGAAAGAGTATCACTGGTGGGACCGATACCGTTTTGGCGACACTGAGGAAGATGATGACACCGGAGCTAAAGAAGGTATACTCTCTTTCTACTCCACTCATTCACATTTTCTCCTCAGATTTCAGCTTCCCCCCCCCACAGTCCTCTCGCTAGATAGCACGTGCGTCGCCTTTTTGCTGGTTATTTGGTAGCTGGTACATCTCACAGGCCCGTACGGAGTAAGGGAAACTCACTCGGGCTGCTTCCCCCCCCTCCCTCCACCCCCTCCCCCCTCGGTAGGGAGCGTATCGCCACAGTGTACCACCGATGTATTTCTATTTCCTGCATGCACAATGTGTACTTGATTTCCATTCCGCGTCCCCTGTCCTATAAAATGGAATTTTTCACGTGCACACGTGATATTGTGCGTGTGCACACGAAGGCGAAACAGGCACCATGAATGTGTCTGCACGTGAATTTGACTCAGTTTGGTGAGGGAAAAATCCCACCCACTTCCTGCCTACCAGAGATTCGAACATATCTCTCATGATCAATCTGTAGCGGCCTCAGAATCTGTAGCGGTCTAGGAGTCAAATTCACGTGCAGACTCATGAATTTTATAGTGCATGGTCTACCTTCGCCTAACCACTAGGCCAAAACCTTGACCATTTCCATTGCTGTTTCAGAGGCTACGTCATTTGACGAGTACTTACAGCAGATCACGGGACCAGAACTGAAAGACGTTGAGAACGACATCATCACCGAAGGGCACAGTACGAAAGTCTTCGGTGAGTTCAGTTCACCTTTATAATTTCTGATTACTTCCTGACCGAGGTGGACATATATCCTATTACTTCTGTGCCGCAGCTGACAGTATTCTGGACAAATTCCTATTCATTTACGGCTAGCAGAGATATTTTCCCTATTATCGTTTATCAGAAGCCGTGGAAGAGAAGTTTTGTCTAATTTGTATCGCTCCTGTATCGCACAAGAGGTCTAGATGTCTGTAGTTCTCCTCACATCTGAACATATTAAACATATTAAGGGTGGGTGGGTGTTTGGGAGTTTAACGTCCTTTTCCACCACGCAAGGGTGATATCAAAGACGGGGCAACGAGAAAAAGGCCAGTACAAATATTTGGCCCCAGCCGGTGAAACATATTAAAAGGCAGTTTAGTGTGACTCGATTAGTGTAGCTGGGACGTATCGGGCAAACTGTATCAACGCAGCCACTCTCATTTAGTTCGCCTGCTTAGTTTGGTTTAGGGGTTAGAATTAAGGTTCGATTTCCAGCCAAGGGACGTAAGCTCCCATTTAACTTGGTTTCTGGATTTAGAGTTTGGGTTATCGTGTGGTAGGCTTAATGGTGCAATCGCTGTGTTGTTTAGACGGTCGTAATGCATTTACACGAAGTGCGAATGGTACACAGGAGCGAACTATATCAAAGCAGCATTAGTATGATCCAGTGAGGTAAAGAGTGTCACAAATTGTTACAGGCGACGGTTCTCCATCTTACCTATGGGATGTTGAAAACTGGGATTTGATTGACGGTAACCAGGACTGCGATGAGCCGCGTGTTGTCATTGGTCAGCATATCCGCCATTTTTACCCCGATGCAAAGATCATCATGACTTTCAGACACCCAACTGCCAAGTGAGTGCACAGAAAATTAATCAGCAGATTCTTTCCCCGAACCAACCAAGTGCAAAACAGCGGCGACGACTGGTCGAGAAAAAGCAGTAATATTTTCAAACAAGGGACGTAACCTCCTACTTAACTTGGTTTCTGGATGACTTCCCATTGAATTCTTGCGACATTAATTTCCAAGAGAAAAAACGTAACAGGTTTCATGAATTTTCCTTCCTTATTCATCGCTTATTCTTGCTAAGTGTGGATTGGCTTGGGCTTATTATTATATATATATATATGCACGCACACACACTAACACGCACACAAGCAAGCGCGCACGCACGCATGCACACGCTGACAAACTGACACACACACTCAGTGATGCACGCACGTACGTACGCACGCGCGCGCACACACACACACACACACGCACACACACAAAATCACACCCACACACACTGGCACACACACCACACACACACACGGTTCACTTAATTTCGTATGAAGGTTTAAAAAAATTAGTTTGATTTCCCTTAACAATTAAAGTGAAAAGGCCGGGAAACGGTATAATGACTGCGAAGTGGTTACAAGTTAAGCAAATAATAAATGAAAGTGAGACTGAACCACTGTAAAAATACCGTACTGCAAAACTCATCCTTTGAACTAAATCAGTCGCTTTGTCTGCCTTTCTAATTCGACAATTTCGACCCGGCGAAGACTGGCGACTATGATGTGGCCGTTGGCTACGCCCAACACTAGACACCGGCATGCGGGCCTATCTGAGTGATCATAGCGTCACAGTTCATTGAAAAGTTTAATGGGCCATAACATCAACCGGTTACAGTAGATGTTTTATCGAGACACTGGGTCTCTCTCTCTCCGCTCTTCTGAACACTCTGCCAACGTGCGCGCGTCTCAATGTGTGACGGTGTGTGTGTGTGTGTGTCAGTGCCGGTGTGTGTGTGTGTGTGTGTGTGTGTGTGTGTGTGTGTGTGTGTGTGTGTGTGTGTACTAGCGTGAGTCAGTGTCAGTGCGTGTACCGGCCGGTGTGCGTCAGAATGTGTGTGTATGTGTGTGTGTGTCAGTGTGTGTGTGTATCAGTGTGTGTGTGTCAGTGTGTGTATCAGTGTGTGTGTGTGTGCCGCAGTGTGTGTGTCAGTGTGTGTGTGTGTGTCAGTGTGTGTGTGTATCAGTGTGTGTGTGTCAGTGTGTGTGTCAGTGTGTGTGTGTCAGTGTGTGTGTGTATCAGTGTGTGTGTGTGTCAGTGTGCCGCAGTGTGTGTGCAGTGTGTGTGTCAGTGTCAGTCAGTGTGTGGGTATGTCAGTGCGTGTGTGTGTGCCGCAGTGTGTGTGTGCAGTGTGTGTGTCAGTGTGTGTGTGTGTGTGTCAGTGTGTGTGTGTGTGCCGCAGTGTGTGTGTGCCGCAGTGTGTGTGTGCAGTGTGTGTGTCAGTGTGTGTGTGTATATCAGTGTGTGTGTGTGTCAGTGTGTGTGTGTGTGTGTGTGTGTGTCAGTGTGTGTGTGTAGTCAGTGTGTGTGTGTCAGTGTGTGTGTGTATCAGTGTGTGTGTGTCAGTGTGCCGCAGTGTGTGTGTCAGTGTGTGTGTCAGTGTGTGTGTGTGTATATCAGTGTGTGTGTGTCAGTGTGTGTGTGTGTGTGTGTCAGTGTGTGTGTGTAGTCAGTGTGTGTGTGTGTCAGTGTGTGTGTGTATCAGTGTGTGTGTCAGTGTGCCGCAGTGTGTGTGTGCAGTGTGTGTCAGTGTGTGTGTGTGTCAGTGTGTGTGTGTATATCAGTGTGTGTGTGTGTCAGTGTGTGTGTGTGTGTCAGTGTGTGTGTGTAGTCAGTGTGTGTGTGTCAGTGTGTGTGTGTATCAGTGTGTGTGTGTAGTCAGTGTGTGTGTGTCAGTGTGTGTGTGTATCAGTGTGTGTGTGTCAGTGTGCCGCAGTGTGTGTGTGTGCAGTGTGTGTCAGTGTGTGTGTGTCAGTGTGTGTGTGTATATCAGTGTGTGTGTGTGTCAGTGTGTGTGTGTGTCAGTGTGTGTGTGTAGTCAGTGTGTGTGTGTCAGTGTGTGTGTGTATCAGTGTGTGTGTGTCAGTGTGCCGCAGTGTGTGTGTGCAGTGTGTGTGTCAGTGTCAGTGTGTATCAGTGTGTGTGTGTGAGTGTGTGTGTATCAGTGTGTGTGTGTGTGTGCCGGTGTGCCGCAGTGTGTGTGTGCAGTGTGTGTCAGTGTGTGTGTGTGTGTGTGTGTGTGTTGGCGGGGGGGGGGGGGGGGGGTCAGGTGTGAGCACAGTGATCAGTTTAGGGCATCTCTCATCGGCTTTCAAGTTGTGACTGACTGAAACTGACCAGGCGTCCGGCCCGGACTACGGATGATCAGTGTACATCAAATTGTCCGTGCGGCGGCGAGTAGTAGTCACAGTCAGTCACAGTGACTGCGCCCTAACTGCACTAAGTTCTTCTTATTGGGTGCTGTGTGGACAGCAGTGCTCAGTAAAAACAAGAGTCAGTCAAGTTGTCCTATCTATGCTCAGTCAGTATCAGTCAAACTTGATTTCTGCCGCGGGATCAGTGCCGCGGCCGCCGGGCTTCACTGACTGAGTCGGCCCAAGTGCGTGTGATCTCTGATAAGCACTGAACGGACACCCCCCCCCCCCCCCCCTATAACTTGACTGACTTGCCAATCTAATGTTTTCACTTATCTTTAGCTACGGTTACACTGATTTTAACGCTATGTGGGTCAGTTCACCTGGACAACTGAAACTGAAGGCAAAACGTTTCACTGAAACGGGATCAACTGAACTCAGTCAGTGGCCAACAGATCACTTGTACAGCGGCATTAAACACTGAATGACGTAGCCGCCGTGTGCCGCGTGCGACCTGACAGCTGAACGCGCCCCAGTGTATACGGTACACACGGCGGAGCAGACGACAGGTCCACGGACTTCACCTGCCAAAGACTGACGGTCACGTTGTTTCAGGCGGAATCCTATTGATTGGTTTTTGCCGCGGCACAGCAATCCAGCACTTCTCTAGCGGAAACATTACAGCCTGAGAGCTCCGGCTCGGTTCATCGAGTCAGTCAGTGTTTCACCGGCTCACTGCAGTGATGTCCGCTGCTCAGTGCAGTCACTGGTCAGTGTTCGTGTGAGACTTGACCTCTCACAGTGATTTTACTGGGCAAGCTTTTTGTGTGGGTCAAATCAACAGGACCCTGACCAACACCTTACAATTTTTCTGTGTTTCCCAAACTTTTTATCCCGCGGCGGCGGACTAGTTCAGTGAAGGCGGACTGAGACGGTTGAAGGGAGTTATCAAGTTTTTGACTGAACACCAGACTCAAACCGGATTTGTTTGAGAGGAGGCCGCATAAAAACAATTACCAGACAAAAATCACAGGTCGTGTCTCAAAATAGATGCTTTTACAGTGGCGTCATCCAGCGAATCTCGCGCGCACCGGCACACAGCACACGACAACAGCACAGGAAACGTAGTTCCCTCACGCGGTCAGCGCGTTCTCCCGCAACATCACCTGTCAACATGGCAACTGCAACAAACCAGCATCCCGCGCCGGGATTAGGCGTCGAAGGAGCAGACGACACTCGACAGAAGGACGGCGCTGCGTTGTCAGGCTGACTCTGAGCGGCGAAGAATGATTTTATATCACTGGCTTACGAGGTAAGAACACTCCTTTCTTTATTCGTGGGATGGTGGTGTAGGAAGGGTACTCCATGAGTGGATGTGCAGTGCGAGCCGGGGTAGTGTTGTGTTATCATTCCGTGTACATTTTCACTCCTAGACCGGATAGGCGTGTTTAGCGTGCATCCCACGCAAAACTTTAATCGAAAAGTAAGAATGACAGTCACTTTACCGGCTGTGCGTGTCTCACGTTTATAACCGTTTTCGAACGCAGACGACAGTTCGGTGAGCATTGGATGGCCGGGAGGAAAACGCGCATGACTTCAGGCGAGGATGGATAACAGCCGACACAGAAATGGCGTGGCACCGGGTCTGGCGCGAGTTCTGGCCACAGTGCTTGTGGCAGTATTTCTGGTGCACGGAGCGATGGCACAAGGGGAGCGGGCTCTGGAACTGGAAACAAGTTCAAGCGGGAATTCACCAGCCGCCGGAGGTAAGGGTTAAACTAATGGAGAGTTTTTTTGTTTTTTTTTTCTTCAGGTCGCCACGTGCAGGTCAGAAAGGTGTGAGTTTAGGTCGCTAGAGTTTAGACTGGCACTGGTGACTCTTTTGTTCTCTCTCTCTCTATCTCTCTCTCTCTCTCTCTGTGTGCCATCTTCTGCCTCCCTCTTGGCTCTCTCTCTCTCTCAGTCTCTCTCTCTCTCTCTCTCACACACACACACACACACACACACACACACACACACACACACACACACGGAGTGTACTTCAGATCATACGCAGTTGGAAAATACAGTTCTCTCTCTCTCTCCCTCTCCCTCCCTCCCTCCCCCCTCTCCCTCTTCTCTCTCTCTCTCTCACACACACACACCGTGCACACACACACACACACACTCTCTAACACACACACTAACGCTCACTAACACACAGAGTGAATAAGAGAGAGACTGACAGAATATTTTATGTTGATTCAGCTGAAAGTGCTTGTGGTCAGGTATGTGGTGGAAAAGGACTTTAAACACCCAGACAAGCTTGTGGTCAGATCTTTTGCCACCACGGACTCTCCCCACCAGTCTCCAAGTTAACCAGCGTGTCAGTGATAATTTACAGCATTAATCATCGGCAAGAGTGTCACTGTATGAGGAGGATTTATTCATCATTTGCTGATAAGCATGGGAAATATGCAGCAGTGTGTCATATGATCAACTTTATTGACTTGTTTACAAAGAGAGGCAAGGTTACCTAAAGATCCGTGTAACTACAGGCAGGAGGCAATGACACAAACAGGATACAATAGTCATAACTTACATGTATCTCTTACCGAGGTCATTTCTTGCCCGTTTGCATGAAACTCAACTTTATATCCACGTCTTACATCGGTCATAGACTGATTCATAATTGAAATGTCCAGTTACCTTCTTAAAAGCACGGCGATGTTTATTTCCTATCACCACCACAGTGGACAACATTTATGATGAATGTCCTATAGTTTTACGGTCAGCCAGAACATTAATTTTGTCCTATTATAGTTCCCATGCATATGAAGCCCTGTAATTTAAATGTAATCATCAGTTTAACACATTTCTTACCATGCACGGATATCCCACGTCTTTTAATCTTTTTGGTTTTGAATCTGTATGTGAAAATCAGCCATGATTAACGGTTCCTAGATGGCTCTCACAGCAGCAAACACAGGTATAGTCAATAAAAGTGCAACACTCCCGCTAAGCCAAATTTAAATCCATGCAGACATAGTTATAGTCGAACCTGTGTAAGGCGGTCACCCAAGGGACTGGGCCAAACTGACCATCTTAGACAGGGTGACCGGGTTATCCAGGGTGGCATGTCAACAGCTAGCATGTCAGGGGATCCTCTGGGGTGACCAGGTTAGACAGTGGCATGGCTTATACAGGTGACCGCCTTGGCAGGTTCGACTGTATAATTTTTCTAATGAGGCCACAGGAGCACAACCCCAAACTTAGTAGGAATTGAGTTAAGAATTGCACCTTGTATGACATTACTGATAAGGATATCATAACACCTAGGCTTTCTTGCAACAGTTTTGAAAGGCACCTCTGTCATGCATGCAAGATACAGCATGCTTTCCTGTGCGCTTATTGTATTTAGACACATGCACTGTACACAAAAGGATCGCCATTTTACCATAAATGACTAGCTCCCATGACTTCACCAAGAGCATCACACTCATACAGTTCTTTAAGATTCTTTATGGCCAGCAATAGCAGTAGTACATGCTCCCACTGCCGTCTTTATTTACAAGTTGTCACGTAACACAATGGGAGGATTTTCAAATGATATACAAGCTGTGAGTAATTGCAGTCTATCTTATCTGTGGGGGATCATTGGTTTTCACAGGTGACAGTTTGAGTGCTGTAACGGTATTTGCTCTTCTTCTCATCTGGGCACTGGAGCTTTAAGCTTTGGGTGGACTTGGTGCAAATACAGGGCAACCTCTTTACACTCCTTTAAACTTTGTCTGGCAAGGTCTGTCAGGAGTGAAGATAAAAAAGTGACCCCAAATGTTGTCCATTTCTTTGAGTTCAGCCGTTTTATAGCGTGCCTTGTATCAGCATCCAACATTGCTGTTTTAAGTCTTCTTGTACAGCACACAGCACGTGCTGAGTGCAGCAGTGAGCTCTGTCGGTGTGTCCCAACAGCTTACAGAGGCACCGTTTACCTCAGGGTGTTTTCTGTCTTGGGTTTTTGGTTTTCGGTCTTGCAGACTGGAAACTGTGACAAAGTTCGCCATGTGCTCTGTGCAGTTGCCTGTGTTTTTTGGTTTGTTGTTGTTGATTTTACCATGATGTTTTTTGGGGTCCGGTTTCTGTTGTTGTTTTTTCGGGGGACCTTTAAGATGAATTGTTCAGTTAAGTTAGTTGACTCTCTTCACCATAACCCAGGGGGAGACCAGGATAGTTGACTGGTAGAGCATGGACTCCCAGTGCTCCGGTCTGAGTCTGAATCCATGCTTGGAGCTTACAGATTTGTTCTGGCATTTTCCTTCTTGCTCCGTCTTTGATATGACCCTACAACCAGCCGACCCCCCACCCCCATGTCCCATAGCAGAGACGTTAGACAGAAATTAACCAGGTACCCAGGTGCATGTAACAATCGTTTGTCTAACCAGCGGTATGCCGGTAACTGCCACAATGGAATTGTAGTCCTCCAGGCTTTGGCAAACACTGCCGAGCCTTTGCTGTGTGCTTCCAGAGGGTTTAAATTTGTGAAATGTTTACACTAGACTGTAGTGGACTGGAACTCATTCAGAAATATTACCGTGTAATGCTGGGGTTTGTTGGCTGTCGTATGTGTGAAGTGAGCAGAACTGACCTAATCTGCTGCTATGTGACACCGTGACGCGAATATCAGAACAGAAGGAGCCAGCAATAGGGCTTGTGGCATGGGCAATCGCTGAATAGGAGAATCTGAATTTTTGTCGGTTCACAGAGCCAGTAGACAGCACGGTCTCACACTCACAGCGAATCATCAAGATGAGTATTTCGAGCATACTGGCGCATTCACAAGCGAAACTGTTACAAAGAATATACCTATCTATGTCTCTGGATAAATTAAAACCTGGAAAAAGTGCCTTCAAATATCCGCTTCATTTGAAAAAAAAATGTACCTTTCATGAACTCCAATCCTAACTCCAGATATCAGAGCCAGAAGGCCGGTAGCGACGTGAGAGTCTGTCTGTAATGTGATGCTATGATCCAGGGTAGTCAGTTTGTCCAACTTACGTACAGTAAACTTGCTCAGCTTTGCACCCAACGTGTGAAACCACTGTTGCTGTTTTAATGAGGAGCGGGTTAGTTTGCCAGTGAGGCAGGGTGAATTTTACACGCCACACTTGAGGTTTCAGCTTCAACTACATGGGCGCTTGCCCAGTTCCCGGCAGGAGTTTTACTATTACGGTTGAACTGAACTGGACTCTGTGTGTGTGTGGGGGGGGGGGGGGGGGGTTACTCCAATATGCTGGAGTGTCAGAGACACCCCCCCCCCCCCTTACTCTTTCCCGCCAAAGTACAGGTGGACAAGATATAACCTGCAACAATGGACCATTCACCAACCCCAATCCCAGGATCTTTTTATTTGTTTCTCTTGCGTCGTGACAAATTGCACTGTATTTTCGGATTCATTCCCAAACAACAGGGTGCAAACACAGGCTACAATCGTAGTGTAAATGGACGAGAAACCACGAGAAAGAGATCTTCCTACGTATACTGTAGGGACACCTAACGGTACGGTGCGTCCCATCTTGTCAACGGCAAACTGCCCATAAACCGCTTAGCCAGCAGTCTTATACCCAGTCATTGTTCACGGTAATTGTTTCGCCTAATTGCCTGTAGGCGATCCGACTTCTTGCCTGGCCTGCACAGCGTGGGCACTTAGTCGGCGGATAATGGGCAGATACTTGTGACCTCGGTGAACCGGATCCAGTTTAAATGGCCGGAGTTAATCCGTTACAGTCTTGCGGTGTTTGCTGAGCCGGCAGTGTGCTAATCCCGGATAATCCTTTGTCTCCGTTTGCCCTGCTCAGAGGGATGGTGGTTAGGGTGAGTTTGCTGGGGGAGGGGGGGGGGGAGTTCTCTGGTATGGATGAGGTTGGTAGGTTGGTTAGTCAGACTTGAACGCCTTCCGCCACAAGAGGCATATAATGAGTGCTTGAGGACTGCCACTAGCAAAAGAGAAGTACGTATGCCTGACTGCTAAAAACTGTTGGCTTTTCTTAGACACCGGACAAACAGGAAAAAAAGAAAAGAAAAAAAGAGAAAGCGGAGAACGCCCACCAATTGCAAGGACCTCCCCAAAATGATGATCGGGAACATATATGTATACCTGCTACACACAAAACAGTATACACACATTCAAAACATGTAAATACTGTGATGTGTGCACGTGAATAATGATTACACCCAAAACAACACCAAACATAACTATCAAACGAAAAAGAAAAGCAAAAAAAAATAAAAAAAATACAAAGAATATCGCAGATACGCGCATCGGCTGATTCCCTGATGAGGCCGGGCTTTTGGTGAAAATAATACTATAAATACGACCGAAACGTGTTTTGAGTCTGTTGAGCATGACGTTATCAGACGGGACAACCCATCAACATTAAAACTCGAACCAAAACACATGCTTCAGTCAAACCACCGCTGGTCGTCTTTAGAAAAGAACAGATTCGACTGGTAGTGTCTTGTGGTGGTAGTGATGATGGTCTTCTCGTGGTCTTCTTCTTCTCTCTCTCTCTCTCTGTGGATTGTTTCGTTTTCTTCATCTTTCGCATCATCATCATCATCATCATCATCATCTTCTTCTTCTTCTTCTTCTTCTTCTCCTTCTCTTTTATGGTTCTCTCTCATTTTCTTCCAAGTAGGCCGCGGCCTTGTCTGCCGGCCTAACCAGTAGTGCTCGGCATCTCAGTTCTACATGACAGTTGCTGTCACAGTTTGCTTTGTCTCACCGCCATCGATCCCTGGCCCAGGGCGTTAGTATGGCTTAATCCACAGCCTCTCTCAACAGGGAGCACTCCTGTGTTCACACTTTTTTTCCCCTTAGTTTGTCATTCCTAACCGCTGGAACCGAGCTCAAGGTTAGTCGACCTGAGGGTTGAGTAGAGTCCCGCCGAGACCTCGCGCACGGTCAGCAAACATCATGGCGGTTGCAGAGACGGTGTACACTCGTAATAGTGGAGGCAGTCTTTTCGGGTCATATGAGTAATTATTATTATTATTATTGCATGTCTGACTCACGGTTTTGAAAATACTTCCCCCCCCCCTCCTTTTCCCCACAATGGGCATGTCATACGCCTCTCATCTTGAAAGTACTGTTCATCTGTTTTGGTTTTTGTTGGTGTTGTTTTTTTCTTTTATTTAAAGATCTTTTACGGCTTAAACGGGCTAATGCTACCCGATGACGCAGCGACCCCACTGAGCGCTCCAGTGATGTAACCCCAGGCAACAGTCATAGAATTTAAATGATAACTTGTGCAAAGTGTAAACAACACTGTATCGCTTTAAGAGCTGTATTAAATCACCAAGATAGAGTATTTCGAGCGTACAGGCGCACTCACGAGCGAAACTGTTCCAAACCATGAGCTGGCTTGGCAAAGACTGAATTAGCCCGATAGCAATAATACTAAGTACGCTTGCAATTTGTGAATTTCAGAAAGAAAGCCCCGACGATCTCAAACATCTCTATCGCGTTTTCATAACGTCGTAACGTTTGCCCACCGTGTCGGAGGCGGCCGGGGACGGCCGGCAAACAGAAGCACGAGAATGGAAAAAATCCATCAAACACTGACACAGTTCGAGATTAAAGAGTAGTTACGGAGGGAGGCGCTCGGAGAATCCCGGTAACAACTTGGATTGTTTTAAACCGGAGACACCGTGTTGAGAGCTGCTCAAAAAGTTCTCGGTTTTTTGGCTTCTTCTGACTGTTGTTTTCGCCGTTGAAAGTGCGCGGTGGTCTACACAGGAGCCATGTGCAGTGTGCTAGATGCAACATGGACAGCTTTTAAAGTCTCAATACGTTAGACAGAAATACAGCATCGTGTGGAAAACTTAATATGATTGGTCTGTTCATCAGAATCGGTCACTTGGGTCACATTATATAGCATGTGAAACCATTGCGGTGACTCTGACCGGCATATAGCATACTGTATACAGTATACGCCGGTTATAAGAAACTCGAGGGGGGTGAATTTTTTGGTTTCTTATATCCGAGTTTTCTTATATCTGAAAGTCGGATATAAGAAAGTATTTTGAAAAATATTTCTTATAACCGAGTTCAGTGAAAAAAAGGTTTAAAACATTTCTTTTTTCTCAGTTCGTGTATGTTTTGCATTAAATTAAGAAATATCTGGTTTCTCTTAAAGACCTGCACAGAATATATATGTGTAGAGTTAATATACACCAGTGCGCTTGTGTCCTTCAATGTCAGATGTTTTTGTTTGAACATGAAAATACTGTTTTTGCTTCCCAACTGTAGCGCTGGCGGTCATGTGGTAAGAAAAAACAAAACAAAAAGAAAAAAAAAACCAACCAAACCAACCAACCAACCAACCAACCAAACAAACAAACAAACAAACAAGAACTAAGGGGAGAGAGAGAGAGAATTCCCTTGTATTTATAGGATATATTAAAAGTGCATTATGTATCAACTTTTGATCTATAAAACACTCGTCCCATTAGAGTGTGATATGCGATGCTTTCCGTGTCTAATTTGGCTGAAAAAAGCTGCAAATTAGCTTTTTTTTCTGTTGGGAGGGGGAAGGGGGATGGAGGAAAGATGGACCACGTATATTGTCAAAGAAAGGAATTGATCAACAGTTAGTCTAATACTGATAGTTTTATTCTCCTTAACGCGAGCCCTGTAGACAGAGACAGACATACAGAGAGAGAGAGAGAGAGACTGAGCTCCCAATCAGGCAAAAAAAAACAAAATAATAATAAAAACAACATATAACAATAGAACAACAAAAATGCATCTCGTATTTTTTCTTCTTGCCAACATTCAATTTTGCACGGAACACAATGGTAAAGAACCAATTCAAGAAAAGAAAATCATGCGCCATCATGTGCCTGTCCTAAGTGACGTCAGACCTGACCTGTTTTCTTAGAATGAGTGAAATTTTCTTGGAAATGTACTTTCGGTTTCTTACAATGAGTGAAATTTTCTTGGAAATGTACTTTCGGTTTCTTATATCCGAGTTTTTGTATCAAGCGGGACAAGAAATTTGCTTTCCTAAAACCGAGTTTTCTTATAAGCGAGTTTCTTGTATCCGAGTTTTTGTAATACATAATAAAGAAGAGTTTGGCCGGGGGAAAAAAAATTCGTTCGCAATAACCGAGTTTTCTTATATCCGAGTTGCTTATATCCGGCGTCCACTGTATTATATAAGTAGCAGGCGACTGAGCAGACAACGCTACCAGTATCTGGCTGCTTACTGAAAACCAGCTAGACGGCGCTGACTGGTCCGTCGAGAAGCTTCGCCGAGCCCCATTCTGTTCAGGAATGGACCATAGGCTCAAAGAAAGTCTAATATTAGAAGCGACAAAGAGACGAAAATGGTCGCAATTTCCAAATGAAACATCCTTCTGTCTGGTAAACAACCGTAGAGCTTCAAAAGCGGCAATTTTCAATCTCAGCGGCGTTAGGAACATAGAGCCTTTAAGGAAAAGCTTGCGCGGCGTTAAGCCCTAAAAACTCACTCACTCACTCTTTAAAGAAAAGTAAAGAAAGTTTTAGAAGACGACTTGCCAGGTGGTGAAAATGTCTCCTCACTTCTGCCCCTTCCTCCCCCCCCCCCCCGGCACACACACACACACACACACACACACACACACACACACACACACACACACACACACACACACACACACGTCCTTTTTCTTTCCTTTTTGCAGACAGCATTTTAGTTCAGACAGAGTGGCTTCTCATCAAGGGCTTCCTTCGCAGAAGTAATGTCGGATTTCCTGGGATGGCGATATAAATTTAGAAATTTAGTTCCGGGAACGTGGTTTGTTCGGAACATAACGCACAGGGGGAGGCTTCGTCATATTTTCGAGGGAAAAAATCTCACGACGTTTAGATACTGTGTTTTGATCAGCTGGGGATGGGTTTGAAGCTCCTCCTCCCCCCCCCTCCCCCCAGCCGTCCCGCATTAGGAACTGCAGCTAGATGTTAAGTCTAAGCCTATTCGACTGTTTCTGAGATCAATATGTTTGTAAAAATTCTGGTTCTTTATGCGAGAACATACAGACTAAATCAATGACTGCAGTTTCCAGCCAGAGAAAACCTCACTCCAGCCTGGGGCACTTTTGTCCTCGTTCCTGATCCATAGTGCTATTATTATTTCATAATCACATAATGCTCCTGCTTTGGAGATGTCTGTCAACTGTCTGCTTCAGTTCGGTTGTACCTGTTTTTCTCTGCTAGCAACTCCGCATTCAGAAGATCTATACATGTACTAAACTGAAAGAAATTCCTTGTACGCAGACACAGTCACTGCACTTCCGCATCGTGACACGCATTTTTTCGGGGCGATAGTAGCGGAATTGTACTGGGAACGTACGCGCACAATTTCACACTTAGCAGAGTTTTATACCGTTCCGCGTAAAAATGAAATGCAGTCTTTCAACTGCTGATTGTGTCTGAAGTGCGACTTTTTAGGATTTTTACGCTCACAGATCATTCTGAGCTGTTTCGGTGGTGTCTGACTTCGTACCGCCAAGACACCTGCACAGTGACAGCATTTCAAAGACCGGCATTAAACCAGTAGAATGCCTCACGCCGCGACGCAATATCAAGGACTGACGGAGTCGGCCATAAGGTTGTGGCACGGTCAGCCACTGAGCAGAGGACTTTGAATCTTCGCCGGTTCATCGAGCCTGTAGACGGCTGTGTCTCGCATTCAGTGCTTTACTAATCATTAAGATTATTTCGAGCATACAGGCGCACTCAACAGGCTGGGTAAACGCCCTTGGTTTGTGCTACCGTGTACAGTTGGCTTGTATCTGACAAAATTATTATATGTTTGTGCGGCATATTTTATATATCTGCTACACTGTAAGACATTAGTGCACCTACATGTAACAGGTATAGCTCGAAGTGACTCTTTACCTACGTATCACTACTGGACAGACGCATCATAAACCTAGGGCGTTTACGTACCATGACTCACAAGCTAAACGGTTCCAGATTTAAGCTGGCATCTGTAAAGTCTAGTGAACATGGAAATGGTGCTTTTAAATTCTCCCTACGCAGAGACAGACATTGCGGGGCGATAGTGGTGTAATTGTACTGCATACCTTCACGTAGAATTTCCCACTTAGCAGAGTTTCATACCGTACCGCGCAAAAACGAAAATAATGCAGTGTTACTGCTGATACAGATTGTATTTGTGTATACTTTCACAGACACTATCGAGCACTATTACAGTTCTTGAATTGAGTATCAGATACGCAGTCTTGCCCCGCAGTTGCGTACACTAGTTGATTGGCCAATACACTTGGGCGACTTCGTCAGTGTTCCCAGCTGGACAGAAGGCGCGTGCCGTTGCGATGGCGGTGTTGCCATGCCAGTGGAAACAACAGGAGGTCTGGCTTCCATTAATTAATGATGTGATTGCCGATCTTATTTGGACCAGTCACCACCGCGGATTCTGTGCTGTTCACTTATTGCTTTCTTTGCTCTGCTCGGCTTCCCTTTCTGTTTGTTCTGTCGCGTGGTCTTCGGCAAATACATGTAACTGTTGCTTCCAGAGGAGGGTTTGGTTCGTCATGAGTCTCAGGTTCGCTGTCTGGGGCAGAATATTTCGGCTCATTGTCTGTACCTTCCGTGTTCAGAAGAACTAGGGAGAGAAAGGCGCAAATGTATTACGTTACAAGGGGTCGAATTAATGTTAAATTAAATATCACGAGGGCGGAAGGAACGAAGGTGCAGGTTTGTGCGAGAGGTCAGGTTCGAGTCCCACTTGGGGCAAAGAGTTTCTCCTCCTCGTACATGGCACCGTTCATTCGGACCGATCGTCGTGGTTTCTCTCCGGGTACTCCGGCTTCCTCCCCCTCTGCTTTGGAAATGCTCAGCCCACAAAATTTGAAAATAAATGCAGTTCTAAATTCCGAAACTTAAATATCTGAGCTGACCCTTCGCACCACGTGATTGTAACATGTTTATGTTCAGTGTGTGAGAGAATGCGTGTGATTCACATGAGCGTGCATGTGGAGTTCAGTTCGCGACGTTTTAAGCCAATTCAAGAAATTGGATAAATCGCATGTCCTGGTATTTGTATCTCCCCTTTGAAAGAAGTTCCTCCCTGTCAAAGCTATGACTGTGTCACACTATTGACATTGTAACAGAAATAGAATTTGGGGTAACCAGGTGACATTGTACCCATGGTCTTAATCGAGTCTGTTCATTGAGACAAGAATCGTCTGTCTGTCTTGTCAGAAGGGGGAAAATGTCGGACTCAAAATGGAGGGCGCATTCTGGCAGTCTGGGCACACGTGACCAAAAAAAAAAGAAAAAAAAAAGCGCGGACCTCCAAAAGCGAGCCTTCTGCATCCGTGTAATTCGAACAACGCCGCATGTTTCGTTTGCTTGCGTCCGTCCACATCGAGGATAGACATGTTACCGTTCTTTTGCGCCGGAGCAGACATATGACGCTAGCTGGTTTTACCTGCCTCAGGTTACTGTGTGGTTCCTGCATGCAGAGTTCGATTAACGCTTCAGATTGCCTCACGCAGTGCTGTGATTAATGGACATGTTTTCACTGTGTTTTTGCGCGGTTTGCCATTCTTTTTGAACTGCATTGAATTGCGCATGGCTGAAATGTGAATCAGAGAGAAAAAGAATGTCAGACAAAGCAGTTAGTTTGAATTACCGTCAGTGGTTATGTGATGAAATGGACATGTTTCCCTCGTGTCAGTATTCCTGCTTGTTAGCGATTCCTTTTGAACTTCATTGGCCTGCACATGTATACTTCTGACTGTATACTTCTGAGAGAGAGAGAGAGACGCAATTTTCACGTTGCCGTATGCTGTTACATAGTTAACTGGACATGTTTCCCAACTGTGTGTATT